>OENM01003026.1:0-12518 GCA_900239745.1 Rotaria magnacalcarata
TCTACACGCGATCATAAATAAAGAAGTGTTCAATCTTGTTTTTATTCTTACAATTGTGACACACGTTTCAGTTTTAGATGCGTCGGGATGTGATTCTTAATCAGAACACATCGGAATGCATCTTAAAAACGCGAGTGAACGCAGTCGTAACTCGAGACGCGTTCGGCTGCTTTTCTATCCTGTAATATTATAAAACGCGTTTCATCTGCACGTGCATCTAGACGCGGCTGCTTGCCCAAACGCATTCAGACGCGTGTTTGGGACGCGAATGCGAACTCAAACGCATCCAGATGTGTCTTTGGGGCGCGATCAAACGCGATTGTGAACTCAAACGCATCTAGATGCGTCTTTAAAAACGCGTCTGAACGCTATTTTTTCCAATTTTGTAACATAATCGCGTGTAGGCGCGTTTAAAACGCCTCAAAACGCGTTTCGCGTGCGTTTCAGTTTTACATGGGCACCACAATGGAATACGTGTGCCACGCTAGGGGAAGTGAGTGATAGACCTGACTGTGTTTATCCTCCAGAGAGGAAGAACATAGCTGGTTACTGGCATTCATGAATCCTAGATTTGTAGTAGGTTTTTCGATCAAGACAGGCAAAAGCAGATACAAATATGAAAATGCGAGGTAAATCTGCCTGATGAGGCCCTTCAACAAAACCGAAACGCGTCATAGTAGCTGTGTGCCCTTTTGCATTTGTGCCTTTTATTTATCAAACTCGCCCTCATATATATATATATAAGAATTTTACTTTATAGGAAGCAGCAAATTCATTAAAAATTATTTCATAAGACTAATATAATAAATAAATAAAATTTGTTTAGTATAATATGGAAAAAATTTAATATAAATACGCTTGTTTATACGTTCTAAGAACTACAAAAAGTCTTTAAGATTTATGTATTATGAAGCAAAAAATGTTAGATAAATTAAAATGTTTCAATCAATAGTGAAAGAGACGTGTAGTCAGCCACCTTAATTAAATTTTAAAAAGTCATTTGTATGAAGAAAAAAAAGATCGCGCTTTTTAAAAGTTGATTGTTTACGGCAGTAAATCCACGGCAGTAAATCGCGCATGCGCATGAATTGATCTTGAATTCTTGTACTCGATGATTTACATGCTCGACGACATACAAATTGCCGTATCGATCAAATGACAAACCGATGGGACAACTAAGTTGGCTCGATTGTCCTCCTCGACCATTTCCACCAACAATGACACTACCCTGTGTGGCTCCTTTCGGCCAACGCATGATTCGATCATTCCCACAATCAGTCACATAGACAGTGCCCAGTTGATCGACAACGCCTCCTCGAGGATGATTCAATTGTGTAAGACCATTTCCTTGTCCTTGACCACCAGCCACGACAATGCCTTCTTTTGCACCTTCCATCCATTTCGTCACACGATTATTTACATTTTCAGACACGTACACTGAATGATCTCGATCAAAGAAAACGTATAAAGGATTTGTGAGTTGATCGAGACGATTTCCTTGTCCATTGCCACCTGCAACCACTGTTCCTTCTGATTCTCCTCTTTGATATCGTCGCACTTCATGTTTCGAATAGTCAGTGACATAAAGAGATCCATTCTCGTCCATTGTCAAAGCTAAACAATTGCCGATGTTCGAGATGATCGTTTCCCCACTTGTCCCATTTCGACGAGGCCATCGAACCACTCTGCTATTCTCGAACTCGCTGATGATGAGACTATCTCTCTCTTTGTCGACAATCACATCTAGTGGGTAAGACTACTGATGAGCCCCACTTCCTTTTCCATTTCCACCGACAACCACTTGGCCATTCGTCGCACCCTTTTTCCATTTCACAATACGGTGATTCGAGCTATCAGCGACATACACAGTTTGATCATCATCATCGTCAACATACAAACCATATGGAGAATCAAGCTGATTGATACCATGGCCTTGTCCATTTCCTCCAACCGCAATGAGACCATTCTGTATCCATCGAGTATTCGTCGGATGAAGGTTTTCATCAGTTGAACGCAATGGTGTCCATGCTGCTATAACGAAATGAGAGAAGAATTTTATTAGATTATGTGGATTTTTGGAGTTTTCATTTTGAAAATTTTCAAGAATTTTTCTTTTTTTTTGATAGAACTTTACAAGATAGTTTTCTCGACAGTTCGAAAAGAAAAACTGCTCATTTTGCATTTGAAATTAGTGGAGTGTAATAAAAGTCTTGCGATATTTACTGTTTTCCAAATATTCCTAGAAAGAACGTAAAGACAATCCGCAAGAGAATTTAGCATTTCGCTCTACCTGTCTGAATTTAGAGCAGAATAATGGAACTTTATTCTATAACTGAATAAATGAAGCTTATGCTCCACTTGGTTTTGCTTGAATGAAAGCAAATATTTATTTTCTTCGAAATTGTTATGAATATATATTATTCGGACAAAAACATATGTTAGATTTTGAAAGTATTCTTAAACAATCTCTTTCTAATGTGACTTTTTTAATCAGATAACGTGTTTTAACCGTTCAAAGAATGCTCGGTAAGAAATTTCAGTGCAAGAAAATTTCAAATAGTGTAATAAAAGACGATATGACACTTGTTCAGTTTAGCCGCAGTTTCATACCAGTTGCCACACACACATTGCATCCGGGTGAGGGTGAAACTGTGGCTAAAGTGAACAAGTACTAACTCATCGTTCCAACTTTTGACTATTGCTCGTAGCGGTGAAATCAGAACACGAGTAGCCTTGATATTTTTGAAATGGAGAGTATCAATGTGGATGTGACTATTCTTACCACTCAGGTACCTCCACATTTTATCGTCTGATCGAGCTGTTGACCAAAATCGTCGTGTAGATTGTGCTTTTTTTTCTTCAGATTTTCACTTTTTTCATAGGCTGTCATGTGAACCTCTCTTCGCAATAGAATTTCTTCAATAGCAGAAGACCCATTGAAGGAGCAATGCATCGAACACAAGAGGAGACCTCATCCTCCTTAAATAATCGATTTCTCAAAAAATCGGAATACGAGCTGGTATGTTTACATTAAATGTCTTATTTTCAGCTGGAAATCTTGAAAGATCAAAGCCAACATTATTTCTGAACTTTTAAAACCCCACAAAACTATCATCGTAAATCTTGAAAATGGGTTTGATTTTGTAAAAAACCTTTTTTAATGGAAACTATAAAAGTAAATGAGAATAGAGATGTGCGGGACCGAGACCGAACCCAAAAATGTTGGTCCCGGTTTTCGCATTTTTCACCATTGACCAAAAGCGTTTGCCCAGTTATTTGAACGAAATTTAATTATTAGTAAGATATTTACGTTCATTTACTATTTTTACATTTCAACTTCAGAAGAAATAGAAGCACTTAGTTTGAGTCCAAAGTCAATATTTCACTATTTGGAAAGTAGCTAAAACAGATCATGATTTCTATGCATTGCTTTGTTATTCGTCATTTGATCGTTAGAATTGTACTATTTACAGTTTTAGACAAGCATTTTTGTTAGGCTCTAATATGTATAGAACGAAAGAGACCAGTAGTGTCACTGATGTTACGTGACAGAACGATGAAAAAGATGACCTTCATGGGAATCGAACCCATACCTTCCGCTATCCGGGCAGATGTATTACCGTTATACTAGAAAGCGCATCTAAATCATCGTCTAGCGTTAGTGTGATCCAACATTAACGCTAACAATTTTGTTATTGTATTTCCTCATCGATACGCGCGGACGCCTGAAAGTAGTTAACAGATCTTATAGGTTGTGAGAAACGCTATAAATACCGCTAGTTACTTTCGCATGCGCGATTGTGGGTGTGGGTGTGGAACTTTCCTTCACTCACACACCCACACCCACACTCTGTTTACTCCGCTGTTGTCATTTTTCTATTTTGTTTTTCTTAGTTGAAAATTGTTATTTCCATGAATCCTAAAATATAAAGATGATAAGGCTGTCCTAAATATTTGATTAACGAAAATTAGAACTGAAAAATATTTTAAATCTTCGTTAGTGGAGATTGAAATTCCTGTTTCCCGTGCAGGAAAATTCATTGTTGTCTTTAAGTAGAAAACAGCCTTCACTTGCTCCTGGGAGAGTTCTGACTTTTTATTTGCCGTAGAACATATCTTTTCTATCTACAGTAACGAGTTCTACCGCACTATTCTATCTTGATTTATCCACAAGCAGTGAAAGAGATTATTTCTTGAACTTGTTCCATTGATGCATTCATCTATTTTGTGTTAATCAACTGAGAGTTGCAGTAGGTCAAAGAATAACTACGAATAATAGTTCACATTTTGAATTAATTTTTTTTATGCATGAAAGTCAAAAAGCTTTAACTGTGTAAACTTTCAGAAACGACCTGTACTCGTTCATTTTTACCGAGAGGTTCGTAACATTGTAGAGTATTCTAGCGCAATCTAAGTCTGATTACTAGTACTACTCAATGATTTTACTCCGGTAGGTACAGGGTTATAACGAGGGATAATACTCGGCTTTGCGATCTGCAGAGGTGACTAACTCGAGAAACTTCGACGCAAATTTACATCGACCATTTTCTTCAAAAAAGCATAGCTGTTCGACATAAAAAGAAACTATTGCAACTCTCTTTGGAGATATTTGCTTTAAATAAATAGAAGCAGTTCTTTTCTATGATGTACATTGGAAATACGAATTTTCGAATCAAAATATGAAACACACCCATTAAAGTCGTGTTTTAGTGCATCTATTTCGATTCATATTCAGGAATTCATTGGATACAATTTTGAATGTGTTCCCATTACACGATAGAAAACTGTTCTGAAACCGTACGAACGCGTTTTCAGGATGACGAGTTTTCGTTACAAGAATGAGTTTTTCTTGAACGAATTGTAATGGGTTCTTTCAGACCACGTTCTTGTCGGTTTGAATTCGTTCTTTACTAACGCGTTGCTTATCAATGAAAACGCATTTGAACGGGTTCAGGTTTTTTTAGAGAATACATTCGAACGAGTTTAACTTTTTAAAGAACGCCTTCTGATTCAATCAAATGCGCTCCGATTTGTCGAAAACGCGTTCTTAATCGTTTGTTTCAGTTAATATTTTTTCACGCGTTGTCAAAGGTGTCAATCTAAAACGGAAATGATGACTTCTATCGTTCATATATTGCATCATATTTTGGAATTACATAGTGTATCAATATAGGAAAAATTACTTTAGCTAGGATGAGCGTGATGGTTTAGTGGTACTATCCATCTTATTCATCTTTGTGTAAGATTAGGCACATTGATTCGTATGTGAAAGTGCAGCTTCATAAACTGATTTTGTCTACTATTCACATATATGAGATACAAATAGTTATTTTATTTTATTATTTTTTCATATCATGTGTTTGTCGAGTTTCTTTTGTTACCTGTTTCCTCGCTTATTTGATGCACTATCAGTGATGAAGGGTGTGATTATGGACTATTATAGATTTTATGTTCAAGCATATCCATACTTTCGTACACATTCGAGTCCATTTTGGCGATGAATTTGTGCTTCTTTATATTGAATAATAATATTACAAGAGCAATTCTCATTCGAATATAATAAATCTTCTTAAAAATTATTAGTAAAATTCGGATAATTTTATGATTCATAGTGAATCACGTGGTTGTATGACCACTCACTTTACAAAAGAACGAATAGTGTTGGTCATATGCGAGTCTAGTCAATGATCGTATTAAATTATTTGATAGATGCTCTCCTAATTTCTCTAGAGTATTATCGCCCAAATTAATCAATAAAGATCGCAATCGTTGTATACACAATGTCGATAAATGTTGCGGCATTTTGCATCGGATCTTTTCTAGATAGTCGATTGTAGCGGGTAGGAGAGTCGATTGGTATTGGTCAAAATATGTTTGCCAGCTCTGTCGATATCCCCACTCGGCTAGATGGCGCACATACAAATCGACAATGATATTTATTTGATTTGTCGATGAGGTATCGGGTATTTCCATTTGAATGGCATAATCGAGTAAGAGAAACGGAATCGGTGAATGACTATTTAAAAGTAGCTGTCGGGTACAGTCGGGAATCGGTTCGATACGTGATCCTTGTTGTAGAAGAAATTTGATCTTAGTTATAAGATGTCGATCTTCAGAACTTTTACCTTCAAGCACATTGAATAGAGTCTGATTGAGACTTTGATCACGAGCTAAACGTTTAAGATAGGTTGAATACTGTGGAATATAGATTGACGGGAAATAAGTGAAGAATGTGTTAATATTTTCTTTAATAACTGAAGCCGATGAATCGATTTTGAGTACACAATCGAACAGAGCCAGGCGCAGAGAAAAACAGAATTGAGAATTGAGAATAGTTTGTATTAGGTATGAACATCGATTTCCGAATTCCCACAGTTGAGCAAAGAGTCGAAGAACTGCTTGTGCATTTGGACACGATGAATACGATTCTTCTGTATTTTGTTGACTAACATTGATAGATTTATGTTCGCATACGGCGCATAACAAATAGCTCAAATACGAACGATCCCAATTGTCTACATAATTCATTAATGTTGGCTCCTTTATATTCGATAGAGCTTCATCGATTAAAGGTAGACATTTCTCATTTGTACACAAACGCAGCAAAAGCATAAATGGCGTCGTACCAGTATTATTATCACCGATGTACAATATATTCACTTTGGTTTTAATTTTTAGAAGCGACTCGATTAATTTCTCATCACCAGGACGATACCTCTCTAGAATGCCTTGTAGAATCCACGATGGATATCCATTGACATGTGGAATATGTCTATTTATCAATATTGTTAGGCATCGAATAAGTTGCTGAAAATCTGGACATTGACGAATAAACTCCATCAATTGGAAAATCGAAAACATCAGCGAAAATGATCGAAACGGCAGATGAAGAATTTGTTCAAATCTATCGAAGTATTTGTCAGACAATAAATGACAGAGATGTTTGGTCGTTGTCGTCGATAATTCATCTGATGTTAATGGTGATTGATTCAGAACTTCGACTAATTCGAATACATAATTATCATTGGCTAACGTTGGTAACAACTCAAAGAAAATTCTAAGGCAGTTGATACTATGAGATGATTGTCGGACGCAAATGATGAATTTGTCAATTTGTTGATTGGCAATCGAGTTGTAAATGGTTTCTTCGGAAACTCGAGTTGGAAGTAGTTGCATAACATTGAGCCTACGTAATAACAATTCAATGGGTTTCATTTTGCTGCTTGATTATATTCTTGTCCACAAAGGATTGTCGCGCTGTCTTTTTGAAAATAATTTCAGCAAGACTTGAGTAATAACCGTCTGCTGACTCACGAAAAAAGCACATGATATCAATGTGGCAAAATTAGTCATGCCAATATATGAGTCAAAGAAAAAGGAAGCAAGAAAAGCATGCGTGAGATTGAAAGAAGAATTGGCAGATCGAATAAAATCGCAAATCTCACACCATCTCAGAGTCATTTAAAAGTTTATCAGCAAGATAAACTATCGGCAACTACTCATTTCTATAAAGTTTGTACCACTTGAAGCATCACGGGAAATAATATACAGGATGCGGGTTTAAATGCAAATTGAAATGAATACATACCCATACTCAGCACTCACCCAAGCCCGAAACAATCTGCATTTGTATGAAAACGAGTAGAAAAATGAAATACTGGGAAAAAACAGCATATTTTTTTACTATAACCACCAATATATTATCAGATAAACAGTTCAAACATGTGATCGTGCTTCAGTGTTCAGTCAGCATAATAGATTATTATTCCATCATAATTATATATATCTATATGCCAGCAGCGTTTCTAATAGAAATCTAAAACAAAGTATCAAACTGCATAGTATTTTCGCAAGCTAAGTGCAAAATGATACTTTGCTTTTTCAAACAAAGTATCATAAAGTATCCAAGGTATAGATTGCTCCGTTTAGATTGAAAAAAAATGTTGATATATATTTGTTATTATTAAGTTCAAATATAAAATATACAAAGAATAGTATCTGATTAAATTATATAAAAAAATGGTTTATCTGCTATTTCATAGATAAGTTAGAAACAGAAATAAAACAACAAAATACGCACTGTACTATTCACCGAAAAGAAAACAATTTTGTATCTACTCAACATATAACCCCTTCAACTTCATATTCTTCTTCACTATACATGTCTTTATAAATCACTATTGATAAAAAATTGAGGAGTTCGAAATTTCCATAGAATAGAATGAAAAGCAGAGTGTAAACTTTCCTGAGCACGTATCCTCTTGATACTTTGTTTTTATGAGCAAAGTGTAAAACAGAGTATCAAATCGATAGAGCAAGTATCATGATACTTTGTAACAAAGGCTGATACCTGCTGTTAGAAACGCTGTATGCCAGTGCAAAATCATAGATGATTCGTTTAGCAATCAGCTTTTAAACCTTGCATGTAAAATTCACTCTGAGACATATTTTGTTGTGGGTAACTTTTCAAAGCTAAACTCTCTAAATACGATCTGACGTGATTGCTTTTGTTTTGATTTCAATTAAACTATTATGAAACACGAAACGGCGAAATATTAAAGCATTTTTTGATAGTGAAGTAAAAATGACAAAAATCTCTTTATGGGTGTGGGGTGTGGGGTGGGTGTGGTTATTTCCATCATTCACATCCATACCCACACCCACACCCCACACGCCACACCAGAGATGCCCATAGCGGCAACTTTCGCTTTTTAGGCGTCGCGGCGCAGCGCGGCAGCGGTTTAAATTTCATTTTTTTCTATAGAACCTACAATACTTGTAGATTGTTTCAGTTGAGGGTGTGTGTGTGTGTGTGTGAGTGTGCGTGTGGGGTGTGGGGTGGGTGTGGTTATTTCCATCATTCACACCCACACCCACACCCCACACCCTAGTGTAGTTTGAGAAGAAACAATTTTGTTTGGTTTTCAAATTTCGTTTATCATCTTCATTCAACTTTTTTAAGCATTTTTTTGAAAATCATGCAAGCTGCTTTTCAATTACTACGCCGTCAAATTTATATGACACATACTGATAACTTTCTATGAGTCATTCTATTCCATACTATTTCTGCGTGTCGGTCTTCCACATATCGGTTAATTGAAGCAAGTAAAAAAATATAAGACCTTTTTGTTTCCTAACGTTATTCAACTAAAATAGTTGCAATCTTCTCTTAGATGATAAATTTCATCTTTTCATCGTTTTAAGATGACTTTTTGACTTGTAAATTTTAATTATTGTGAAAAGAAGAAATTGATTGTTAAATCTTTCATATACTTATTACATTACATTGTCGCCATCACAAAGATGTCAAGTAGTCCACATGATTATATTCAAGTAATAAATGATTTGAGACTATGATTATTTCTTAAAAATACTTTGTTTCAATAGAAAGGAATTCAAAATGCTGAGAGAGTCACCGAAGAAGATAAGGCTCATAACTATGAAGCTGCTATAAAAAATTATATGGCAGCAGCAGAATGCTTATTGCATGCTGTAAAACGTAACTAGATCCCGAGGAAGGATATTTTTTATAAAAAAAGTTATTGGGTGTGGGTGTGGGTGATCCATTTTTAATTCAGCCTAGACCCACACTCACACCCTCAAGATGGTAAATATTGCAGATATTCTACTATCACAAAAAACAATCAAATAAAATATTTTAAATATCTATTATCGTCATGAGACATTGAACCGTTCGTGGTAATTTGAGATCTGGCGGGAAAAGACGTCGAATGCCATTTAGTAAAATTTTGATTCCACTTTTATCCAAATTTAGGCGACGAGGTAATTGCATAATAGCAAGACATGCAACCCGTATAGAAAATGGACATGATGAAAATAATTTTGTTTGATTGTTAAGATCATGTGAATGAATAAATTCATTTATATTATCATCATCATCAGCCCAGGTGAATCAATCCGATACCGAATCTCATCGGATTCTATGGGGTCCTACCATCGGACGAAATCCCGTTGGATTCCTGGTTGAGGAATCAATGTCAGACCCGACAGTCGTATTTCCAATCATATCCGATTGACGGTTGATGTCGAATTTTATCAGTTTCCGATACTAGGATCCGATATCGATTCCGGAACCAGGAATCCGACGATAATCCGATAGTTTCCTTGCGCCTTCTGAAGAGCTCCGTCGGATTCCAATAGGAACCGATCGGAACTCATCGAATCCTAGGCTAGGATTCATTCTCCTGGGAGCTTCATCGTCGAAGTCGTCATTAGTATTATCGTCAACATTCGATTCAAATTCATCGGATGATTCAGAACGACAAGAAGCAGAATCCATATAATCAGTCAATGCAGTAGTTGAATCAACTAATATATCAATGGTTGCTTGATCGATTAAGTTTGAAATATCCATGCAACATTGTTCGTTTTGGTCATCCTGGCTTGCCTGTGATGTTTTATTCTCGCGGCGATTTAATCGACGTTTCCGCATACATTCTCGCGTGCGTTCGTTGATACTTTTGTAACAGTACATATTCATCTAGAAAAATCATCATACAAATAGAAACTTATGCAACGACAAATACGATAGATTATAAAAAGTATCATTTTAAAACTACTTCATTGAAAAATTTTAGAAGCACTTCATCTTGACTTATCATTATGTGTTGTATTTGCTCCAGTAAACAATTTGTAATGCTTACATATAGATATCTTGTTTGTCGATAAAAAAACAGGTACGTATGAAGAAAATCATGATATAGAACCAAAAGAAGTCGAAGTTTTCTTCGTTTGAAAACATAGCTAAAATACTATCTCGATTTTATCACGACATTGAGTAATACTTCATTTTTTCTATGATGTATGCTTTGATAAGTAGAGCTATGGTTTTAAATAATATTTCTCAAAAAATAGTAGAAAACATTCTACAGACTTGATACTCTCTAATATGATCTCGTTTGTTTATTTAGCGTGCCTCTCTTGGACTTTGTTATTCGATGTTTAAATTGATTGGCTGTAATGCAGTTTAATCGTTGTACAATTTGTTTCATGTTACATAAGTCTCAGAATTAATTATACATCTTGTCATAAGCAATTGTAAACATTCAACAATTTTTTTCAACATAAATAAATCAATGATGTCGCTTTTAGTTTTTCTCAAGATCTTGGGACAAAATGACCAAAATTGAATTTTTTTCTCTGATCTTGATATCTTGAAATCTTTGACAAGATCTGATCCAGATGTTTGATACATGTGTATCAGATATTTTCAAGACATAATTTTCTGGAAAAATGAAATTATCTTGTTAAGATCTTGCTAAGATCTTACTTACAAGATGTTTCACTAAGGTATGTTATCGGATATACAGTCAGAACCCGGTCAACAAGAAATTTCAACATCCCAACCCTATTGGATGTGAATCACGAAAAAATCCGACAACTTTCGGAAAAAGAATAGGTAGTGTTTACATGGCAACTCAAATTGACAGAAATAATATGGTTCATTTGGTAGAACAGAAGAAAATATTAATCAACAAAAGTTCTTCAACAGTGATGATCTTAGATAGAAACATTTAAGATCAGATAAATACGGACAGATTTTGAAAGCATGTATGACAAACGAGTCATCAAATAGAATTAACTCAATGGTGCATTAATGAATTACTCAATGTAAATGAACTGAAAAAAGCATTCACTTTATTATATAGTTTTTAATACTATAGTATTGTTTTTTCCCCGTTCGACTACTTCAAACGATAAAATATCTGAAGCATATAAATTGTCTATCTTTTAAAGATAACGATCTAATCTATGAGAGTTAAGAAGTATCTGAAATCCTATATCCTGTATACGATTGTTTTTTGTCCATATTTCATCGGTAACTACCCGAATCAAATAAGCATGGTTGTAAACAACTGTCGTAATATTCTATTTAATAAACCTCTTGGGCATAGGTGTAGAGTGTGAATATGCCGGAAGGACTGACCGACACTCACACCCACACCCTCAAGAATATATGATAAAATAAAAATTCTTTGAGAAGAAAACCAAGCAATTAGTTATAGGGTATATTGAATATCTGTCTTTCAATTCAAACAGTTCAACGGAAAGAAGAGAAATATAACTGACATGCAATGCAATCTGCACATCGAACGAAAGAAAAAATTCTTTATATTGTACTCTCTCTATCATAGCTTTTATATTATTGTAACTTGTACATCCTTGCTTTAGGTTAACTTTCATCGCCTTGCTGCGCTTATGCAACCCATTGCATACTTTCTCTCGTTCTGTCTCTTACATAAGCGTTACTCCACGTACGAATCGAGCGTTAACTTGCATTGCCTCGTAAACATGACACAGCAAAAAAAGAAAGCAACTAGACATATATATATATAGTGGTCCATATGATTTCTTTAGCAACGCATTTTATTTAGTAATATATAATGGCCCATAAGCGTTTAGTAACTATAGTTGGAGCTACGGGTGCTCAAGGTGGTGCCGTTGTACGATCATTAATTGCAACAGGCAAATATAAGGTAATTATTAAAATATATTTT
>OENM01003029.1:0-12494 GCA_900239745.1 Rotaria magnacalcarata
GATCACGTAAATTATTCATACTAGACTCCGACATGAACGAATAAAACGAAATAATCGTAAAAAAAAGATGACCTTTTGTTCTGTTGAAAAATGGCTGAATGGCTTTAAATGACCTTTTCATCAACAAGGAAGTAAAATAAATCAAAATCATTCACGTGTATCGGTCATCTTTCGATCAAGTTAAACTTGTCAAGGACGTCCTTTTCTATCGACCGCCATAAGGCTTATTGATCACCTAAACCGTGATCATTCATAGGGGGGCCCTCTATTCACAATCACATCGACCATAACAATAAACTCAATTCAATTTCATCTTTAAATTAATGTAGTGCTTCCACTAGCCAAGTATATTATTGACCCTTGAGAAAGGTCAAAACTATCGTCGTAACGAACACTTCTATATAATACACTGTGTTGTTTGGGGAATGAACTGATGATAAGGTCAACGAAATGTCCAAGCAACCATTATCACTAAGAGAATGAACAGAGGTGCGTGATCAATCAACATTATCTTTTCCAATCGACTTTCCATTAATGATGATCTATTTTGCTTTTGTCTTTTCATGACCTTTGTTTCATGGACGATGATATACAAAGATACAAATCGATCGGTCAATTTTATATGAGCAATTAAACATTTTTTCTTTCACTCTCTCTTTTTCTTATGATATTTTTTTTCCTTTATCACTCTCCACAGCTTTTATTTCATTGGAGTATTCTGTTTTGACCTATAGTGAACGAGGATTTTTTTCGTTTTCTTTTTCTTTTTTTTTCTCTCTCTCTTTCTCTCTCTCTGTTCAACAGTATAAAAGCCGATGATTTCCAGCTAAATGTATCAGTTTCATCTTCTCCTTTTTCAAATCAACATCTCTTCATCGCCGAACAATATTCTTCTTTTCAAGGTAAGTACTTTTAACTATCTTCTTTTTTTTTTATCTACACATCGACTTCATACTACCCCTGAGTTTTTATTTGTCTCTCTCTCCCTGCTCAATATCATAATAGATATCATAAGAATTACTTTCATCAAAGCATACTCTTTTTAAGCTTTGATTTATGTATTTGTTTGATATATATATGTGACCAGAAATGTATTGATTTTTTTCGACTTGGATAAAATCATAGTCATATAAATCTTTCTCTAGTGTAATTCATACCAAAACAACAGTTGTTAAATATGATCACATATCTATTAATGAAGCATAAGTTTTTGATAGGAGATATCTAGATAACACAATCTGAAATCAGATTAAGCTGCGAAAATATTTATTTCAATGACGCTATAGCTACAACGAAACAAAGACTAAGAGTATTTCAAGCTAAGAAGAATAAAACGACACAACATTGTGACTGGTTAATTCTATTAGATGAGCGAAATAATCGCCTTCATTCCTTGATGTTAACGAGTTATTTATATAACGGCTGGTTTAATAAAATAGTATTGACGAAGATTTTATTATCTTTCAAAATTTCCTCTATAAAATATTGCAGTGCTAAAACTACCTGATAAGACTATTTAAGCAATAGTCGAAACGCGTCGTGGTAGCTTCCTACACACCTATATTCTTAAATGAATTTGGTAACAATTGCCACTATATCTTATGATATAGCAGAGTAATTTGTCTTTAGTTGATTTTGTTCAAAATTTTATGTTTGAATTTTAATCGATTTTGAAGACTTTAAGCCACCTGATGAGACTATTTAAGCAATAATCGAAACGCGTCGTGGTAGCTTCCTACACACCATCAAGATGGTTTAGTGAATGGATCAAAGTTTTGATTTTAAGAGATTATATTGTTAGACAATTTCTATAATTGAATAAAAAAAAATGAAACAATGAAAACCTTATACTTATCCTTTTCATTTCTATCGTCTTGCTTTAGATCTTTCTTTATCAACAGAAATTATTATTTACTATTTATACCTGGTATCAATGCTTGCTGCTAGTCCAAACACGTATATTATGAATGGTACTAGTCATTTTGATGATCAAAGTATTGTAAGCCAAGAAGATTGGGATTGGAGAGCAATAATGGAAACAAGAAATGACCAGGTAAGATTGATTCTGTCAAGGCTGACATTAGTGTATTAACGTCAGTCATTGATGCTTTTTTGCTTTGCTCTCATTCAAGTTATTCACACCATTGGCCACTGTGGATTCTGTCGAAAATGGCTTCTCAAATACGACTGATATTAGTGCTTCATTATATGATGTCTTAAATAGCACTGATACAAGAAAAAAAGATATGAACACTGATATTTTCCAAGGATCCGATGTTACTGGAAACATAAATTACATCCAAGACCAGATTAACCAATGTCTCGAAGATTTGCAAGATGAACAAGTGATTCCTAGTACTGACGTGCTCGATGAATTCTCTGTCCAGTTACCCATTATTTCCGATCAAGGTAGTTATACAACATAGATATTTAGTTTTCTCCTTTCTAAACTCGATAATAGTAATTGAATAACGATTGCTTAAATGCTCTAGTCTTCAACTTAGATTGCTTGATACAAGAGAAATATGGACCATCTTCTCTGAAAGCCTCATCGTTTATTTCCAAAACTGGCACCAATTCCACAATTACAACAACTACTCAAAATCCATGTCAGCATGACAATATAGTTAACGTTGTCAATCATCATGATTTATCTAATGTTGGCTTGGATGACTTAGGTAAATAGAAATTTCATCTCTATGAGTATTATACAGTCAAAGATTAATATGTAAAATTATCTAATTGTTTATTTAGATGCATTTGAGATTGCAAAACAACAGAAATTCAATTTGACTGTTCCAACAAAAGATGAAGAATTGAAAAAGACATTTCGATTGAACAAGAAATCCTTTGCAGCTGTCTGTCATTCGAATATGACAAGTAGGTCACGTTTCACGATTAAATCTAATAATGATTGATGTACTTCTATTTTGAACAGAAGAAAATATAATGAAACATATTCAAAATGAATTCGATGAGCTAATACAATATATCTGTGTTTCGTCTCAAGATGAGTCACAAGCTCCATATACTCTGGTGTACATTCAGATCATTCTTCAAAAGACAATCAATAAGAAAACCTATTTTCTCAAAGCAGTGGCAGGTTTGAATGAACTTTAATAGCGAATATGAACACTTCAATTATTTCAATAACACATGTCTCTTTGTTATTCGTTCTAGGTATGCAATGCAATTATGAAGTAACATACAATGACCGTGCTTGGAATACATATCTGAAAAAAGGTTCGTTATATCTTTTCGATTAACTAATCGGAGTTTAAACAAACTCTAATGTTTTAGTTGGCAATCACATTGAATTTGGATCATTTCAATCAGTGAAATCTCGCACAGGCACAAAATGGTCCGAAGCAATTCGACAGAAACACAAGAGCACGATAAAAAAATCTAAAAAAAATCACATTCAGCTTCAGAATACGAAAAGTCAGTTAATAGCAAAGCAAGTAGCTGACGATATTATGGCAAAGGTAAAGGCATCCATTAAAGAAGCAATCGATGTCACTGACAGTCAAATGCCTATTGAATGTCCACATGAACGAGAAACGTAAGTATTATTGTTTCCTTTTTTTTCCTAGTATTAAAAAAATCACGATGATTTTTCTTATGTTGTATCTATAGACTTCTGCATTTACTAAAATCTCTTCATGTTCTGGCTCAAAATGGCATCGCTAAGTGATTGTATGACTTATATTATCGCATTGAAATGCTTCCTTTGACTCATCATTATTCTTTTTTATTTTTTTATTCTATTTATTGTCGTTCATAACTGAACACTTTTATTTCGTTTTCATTGATTGTACAACGTGCTTGTTTTTTTTTCATGCTTTGTTCCTTCTTATTAAACTAAGAAGACTGTATATTATGTCTATAATTGACTTTGTCGCCTCATTTATAACGTTTAATCGACTATTAAATAAATATGTGCCAAGCGTTTCATTCAAGGCATCTTACAATTATCATTTGTGCCTGAATTTAAAAAAATACATATTTGAGCTCGATTGTCATGTATTAACTGTGCTTTCTATCATGATGTCATATTGGTTTCTCTTTTAATTTAGAAAAGGAGACACCTACATTGAATACTATTTTTCGCCTTATCCATCTGTTATTTCACGAGAGGACTTGTTTTCATAAAGTCTGACAAGCTGTCATAGAAAAGATGCTATCGAGTAACGATGACAATGGCTCAACCAAGTTCATGTGCAATCTTCAATTCGTCTGTTTGTGATGAACTTTTGCCTTTTTTTATGTTTAGTCGAATTGATCTTAGCTAGTCGACTTCGTACATAACTGGATAAAACTCTTCAACATCTTCTTATTCAAAAAAAGACATCGCTACGCTTGCAACGAATTAATATGATGCTTTGGCAAGAGTAATACCGTTCTTGTTCATGCTATAGAGGCTATAGAGATATTCCTACAATTCAAACAACTTGATGGCACTTAGCGATAGCATGATGTTAGAGACGCATCATGGGAAATTATATTGCGATTTCGGTCTGCTTCATCTTGAGTGCACTCTTTGTATATAATTATTCTAGTTATGACTAATATGAGTATATATTGTCCTCCACTTTCATTGAGCGAATGCAATGAGACACCGTTCTCGATCACTCCTTTACGGACGCGATGAAAAAACAATACTACTTCATAAAATGAACAAAGTTTATCTATTAGAAATGAGTTCATTTTAAGTCCGACTGTCTCAGTCACTGTCGAAAACAATAGTTACATATGCAACCAAGTGCTCAAAACGACAATTCATTTTCAACACTATTCTGAACTCTTTTCTTTCATCTCAGAACATGACGTGCAGCTTCAAATACATATATACAAAATAATATTCCTATCAAACAATGGACGAGCTAAATTGCATTAGAGGACAGACCGCATTGTATAACAGGACGGACGACCTTTCTACACAAGGACGGACGACCTTTCTACACAAGAACGGACGACCTTTCTACACAAGGACGGACGACGTTCTATAACAGGACGGACGACGTTCTATAGCAGGACGGATGACCTTTCTACATAAGGACGGACGACGTTCTATAGCAGGACGGGTGATCTTTCTATACAAGGACGGACGACGTTCTATAGAAGGACAGGCCAGGTCCAATTTTTCTCCTTCCTGCAAGGCAAGTATGCGAGTATAAAAAGCTGTCGTTTACATTGATTTAGTCATTATGTTCAACTGCTCTTTGTTATCTACTCGTCCCGCAATTATTATACACTACTCGTTTAAATGCTTTTCACATCCAACCTCACTACAATATACAACAACAGAAAACAACCTTTAGCAAATATGCTAAAAGTCAGCAACACGAAATACCGTTATCAACACAATCGTTCACTTGATAAGGACAAAACAACTGCTAAAAGAATGAAGAAAATGTCAAATAACCAAATACTATAACATTATTGATGGAAGCACCATCGACCGGTCCGAAAATACGAAAAACACAAAAACAAAAACAACAAAAGCAGAAATAAATTCGTAAACTCTATAGTGAAAGATATCATTGGAACATTACTTGCATCTAAGCGAATGGTAAATCATTATATCATCAGATTCGCTACATTTTCCCATTATCAATATCGACTTACGTACGCATTAAAAAGCTCCCATATCCGAAAATGAAAATAATAACGTGAACAGAAAATTAATCAACAACGCAAAATAATACGACACATGCTCAGGTAAGAAAAGCGTTTCCTTTTCGTTTCAAGTCTTAAACTTTTGGAACTTGAACAGAATAAGCCACCTGCAGAGATCTTTGGCCAGATCGAAACGCGTCATAGTAGCTTAAGACGTTCAAGATGAGCGAAATAATAGCCTTCATTCCTTGATGTGAACCAGTTATTTATATAATACCTGGTTTAATAAATTAATATTTACGAAGATTTTATTGTCTTCTTAAAATTTATTCTACAAAAATAATGCAGTGCTAAAACTATCTGATGGTGATCTTTGAGAAAGATCGAAACTAGTCGTAATAATTCTTTTGAACTTAATACACACCCCTTCTTAATTATAATTGAAATATCTTTCTATAGAAGTTTATTTATTTTGGTTATTTTTCTCACATTCTTTTGTTTATTTTATCTAACAATTTTACTTTTTGTATCCATATTGTCCATAATTCTAAGTAATTATTATTATTTTTGTTTTTCCATGATGTTATTTAATTTTAGATATATATATAAATTTTTGATTTCACCAATTCTATACTTACTATAACAATAAATTATGGCGGGATCATCAAATAATTTCAAAACTACAATTAATCGAAATGTTGCTGCTGATAGACAACAAGTAAGCATAATTTGAGCATATCATCATTGTCATGTGTTATTATTGTTTTTGTATGTTTTAGTATCGAAATTTTAATGATCTTTTTACAGATGATGATATTGATGACATGGAAATAAGTGATGAAGTATTGCTCGCTGCATGTAAAAATTCTCAGTCGTCAAACAGGAACAAAGTAAATATTATTTAATAAACTATTTCAATTCATATTATTGCTTCTGTTTTCGTTTTCAGTCTGTCGACGAACATGTTCTATCTCAAAAAATCAGTCAATTGTCTACATCATCTAAAAATCAACAGAAACAACAATTGAACAAGACAATATCGAAAAAGGTTCAATTAAATGATTTAGAAAAAATACCTGAATATCTTGCAAAAAATAACAAATCATTTGAAAATATGTTAACTGCACTGCTCGTGAGAAATAAAACATTAACAAACGAAATATCATCCAGTCAACTAGAAAATTTTCGAATTGTGGCTATTTTGATACATCGATTAAAATTCATCCAGATTTTACATGGTCTTTGGACGATTTATTTACAAGCGGGTTTAGGTCAATTGAAGTCTCATTATTCTCAAAATGAATTAGGTCAACAATTATGGGTAAAACCTATTCAATCTATGGTTAAAATAAATGTTCGTTCCGGTATCGAACATAATGAAGCCTGTTTGACTTATGTTAAAAATCGTCTAACTGAATTGGACAAAGCTAAACAAGAATGTCATGCTGATCTACAGACTAAAATAAATTTTTCGTCTCATTATTCAACAACGATTCGACAAGCAATTGAAAAATTTGTAGAAGAAAATCTCATGAGTTTACGAAAGAAAATTGAACATAAAATTCAATTGGTACATTATAGTTATGATGAACAAATCTTAAAAGACAATTATCTTAAACAAAATCCAAATGAAACTCAAGTAAGATGAATGAAAATTTCTCATTGATTACTCTATTGAACTGAATTTTTGTTTTGCTTCTTTCTTTCTGAATTAGATACAAATAGCCGAAGAACTCTATACTGCCAAACAACAACAAGAATTGAGCAAATATACATGCGAACTACTCAATCAACAACTCATTCATTACAATGCTTCAACAACATTTGATCAGTTACCTATTGCTCATGTACCTTTATTTGATTCGATATGTAATATTAATATGCAACAAGATCTTTATGCTCAATATCGAAACATAATTGAACAAACAAAAACAGATATGTTAACACTCTATAGTCAGTCGGCTGTAGATCAAAAAATTCGTTATCAAAAACAATATAATGATACAATGGAAAAAATACAAAAAGAACAATGTCTACTTCCTGATGAACAAAAATTAATAAGAAAAATGCTCGAATTAATCGAACAACGTGCTCATATTATTGAAGAACGATTTAAATGTATTCATCAATTTAAAGTTCATAACCTTTCTATACAATCCTAAGAATAAACCCGTATTTCTTTTATATTAACTTCTATTACTTCGTATTCTCATTTATGTTGATTGCTTTAATTGAAAATGTTTTATCGTTTCAGATTTTACTATTCAAATTTATCTGTATAACATGGATACCAATGTCTCAAACGAACTATCGTCTCAATCACGTTCAATCATCGATCCATCATTAATGGAAGCAAATCGAGAAAGACCACGCAAAAAAACTCATGGAAATAAAAAACTTCAACGTTTTCGTCGTAGACGACGTGCTCGTGGTATGAGTGAAGCGACTATAACTAACACGATTGAAGCACGAAAACGTGAGAAAGAAAAACAAAAGTCAAAACAATCGAAAAACGTTACTAATTTATCAATAGTTCCTGAAACGAATCCCATGATTACAACTGTATCGGGAATTGTAAGTAATAATCACAAATAATTAACTCTATTATTATTTGTTTCTCTAGAAACAACACAAAACAAACAATAATGAAATGAAACGTATTGCATCAAAAAATAAACGTAAAAGAGATATATCATCTTTCCAACTTAATGGACATTTAGTGCCATCGATTAGTCATGGCAATCTTCGACCACCAGTAACCAAAAAAATTAAAAGAAACGTATTCAATCAATGTATTCCATCGAATAGTATCAGTGTGAATAAGCAATATCCGTAAGTAGTAGTGATAACACTTTCTTTCTTTTTTCTTTTTATTTCATTCATAGATCTATACTTTATTTAATCTATATCTAATCTGTATTTGTCTACATAGAATACCAATCTATTTAACTCATTCACCACATTTCATCTTTCAAACATTACGTCAACAATTTAATCGTTTATTAAATAAAAAAGATGAACAAATTTTTGTTCATGTACGTCTACAATTATTAGATCGCAAATATCGTCTTGAAGTCGATCAACGTTTATGGCAATCATATTTAGATCTTGGACTAAAAGAAAAATTATGGCCTGTAAGTTTTTTTCTTTTTCTTTTTCTCATAAGAATAATTATGAATTATGAATAAACCTTTTTTTGTTTACTTATGTCTTTAAGCGTTCATTATATGAAATAGCCAAAACAGATCAATCTAACCTATGTGAAAATTATATTATGACACAATTAGCGATTATTGATGATCAATTAGATCAATGTAATATCGAATTGGATAAACAAGCACAATCATCAATACCAATTCTATTACCATCATTGGAGAATATGGATAAAGATTTAACATCTTATGTTTTATTACATCAAAATTATTTAGTCAAACGCATAGATCAACAAGTAATGAGATATAAGGATGAAATACACGATCGGCAACTCTATCAAGATTTATTCACTTACAATCTTACAGATACTCAGCGACATGTATTGGAAGACATTATTCATCTACGACTAACACAATTACAAGTCTACAAAGAATTTACAATGTTAGAACAACGTATTCTTCGTCAGTTTTTACCATTAAACTTTGATCAATTTGAAAAGATTACTGCACCTGACTTTTATTGGCCATCGATTTATGATCGTACGTTAGTTGATATGCAAAACAAGCGGCGTACTATTTTAAAACAAGGAAAACGTACTTTACTAAATACTTTTTATGCTGCTTATGAATATAAAGTCGATGAACAAGAAGAACAATATCAACAAAGTTTGAATCGATTCGAATTGCAATTATCTACAAGAGATCAAATTAATGGAATGTCTCTCATCAATTATTTTAAAGCTTATATGTTACATCATACTAATCAAATTATTAGTGAAATATTTCAAAAATTAACTTATTTTCGACTGAACATGAACCATCGTTATCAACGATCATCATCCGTTAAGGCAGTAGTCAGTGTATCTCCTGAAGTAACCATAGATATTCTTCATTGTCCTTATAAACAAGAAGAATTATCTCATCTATCTTTAGGTAAGTATAGGAATAATTGTTCGTATCAATTATGATATGTTAATAATTTCATTTTGTGTTATATTTTATAGCTCCAAGTTATATCCGATCAAATCAGAGTGCTATTCAACCAATAAAGCATCGTGAAACTCAAATAAAAAATAATCTCAAAGATATAAAGGATAAAGTTAAACGTCAATTAACGAACTATTGTAAAAGAGAACCACCAATATCAAGAATGAATCAATTTTCTGAACTACTTGAAGGTTTACTACGACAGCATTATCTGACTCCATTATCTTATGCTGATCGTATGCGTGCTCAACGAGAATTTCAATTAGTCCAATCTATTCGACGAAAATCACAAAGAGCAAAACTTATTATACGTGTATGTGACAAAGGTGGTGGTCTACATATTGGCAGTAAAGTTGATTATGAAAGAAAAGCAGCAAAATATCGCGATGACACAAAAGCGTATCAAGAATTATCATACAATCCATTAATGGAAATATTCACTAATGTAACAAATACACTCGATGTTCTCAAAAATGAGAAACAATTGAACTTGAAGAATTACAATCGTCTAATGCCAAAGCGAGATAATGTCAGGTTATCTTATATGTATTTTAATCCTAAGCCACATAAGGTTCATTGTTCAACTTAATATTGCTCTTTATTATAAAAATTCTTTTTTTTTCTCGTTTCTATTTAGGCAGGAACACCATTACGACCCATTATGAACACAATAAAAGCAGTAACAAGACCTATTTCTGATTTCTTAGATGAATTAATTCGACCTATTTATGATCAATATAATAAAGATAATACAATCATCGATGGTGTCAATCTCATTAAACGTCTTAAACAATATGCTACTGATGGTCATCTCAAAGAATCGACTCAATTCTGTACTTTTGATATTAACAATTTATATACGATGCTACCGCAAGATGAATCCATACGAATTCTAGGTGATTTTCTCCGTCATTATGTTGGTGAAAGAGTTCAACGTATATCTATTACGACTATTCAAAAATTGGCAGAAATTGTTTTGAAAGAAAATGCTTTTGTCTATGATCATAAATTCTATAAACAGATTATTGGTGGTGCAATGGGTTCACCATTTACATTAACTCTAGCCAATATATTTATGTGGGATTGGGAAAAACGATGGGTTCGACGACAAAAAAGTAAAAATGAAATTTATGGCCGGTATGTCATCTTTAAATATATATAAATTCTATTATTACTATTAAAAAATTCTAGATATATTGATGATGTCTTCTTTACATCGAATGAACCCATCGAAATAGTTCAACAATTATTACAAGATGCTAATGGATGGCATCCTAACATTAAATTAGAATCGAATATTGGAAGCAGTGTCCCATTTTTGGATATTCTCTTGGCGAATAACAATGGAGTTCTTCATACGTCAGTTTATCATAAACCATCAGCTGAACCATATGTTGTTCCATTTATTTCCGATCATCCACGATATATATTTCAAAATATTGTACAAACAGCACTTGTTCGAGCAATACGATATTCATCGACATTCGAAGCATTTAATCATGAACGCCGAACTATTCGATTAATGTTATTATTCAATGGGTAAGTCATCTATTTACAAAAATTAATATAATCATACATACATACATTCGTGTATTCATTCAATTCATGCTTCATTTCAGTTATCCGACCACTTATATTGATAAAGAATTTCGAAAAATCTTTGGTAATTACATTACATCGAATTCAATTTTACCATTAATCAATAATGAAGACAAATTTTTTCAATTACGTGCAGAACATATGAAACAACCAACGGCTCAGCATTCACAAGTTGAAGCACGTATTGCACAATTCGAACAAAATAATATAGACAATATCGTTGAAGATATTATCCCAATGGAATCCACAACGACAAACAAACGTAAAGCTAACAAATTTCCAGATAAAGTGATCATACACTATACTCATGAGAAACGATTTCCGACCATGAAAAAAGATATGCATACAATTTTTAAAAAAGCATTTGAAGGCTATGGCTTAGAAGCTGTTAGACTCATTGTTGGCCATCGAAACAGTGCCAATTCAGAACGTGAACTGATACGTAAACGGCCACCTCTTAAATATCTTAAATTAAACCAATAAAAAAAAAAAGTAAAAATTTTCATTTAACAAAAATATCTCACCATTCTTTCCATTCCATAGATATGAACATACACATTGTACTACAATCATCATCCATCACCGTATCAACATTGAAACCAAGAAATGTCATTCATCATTGAACAATAAACGCCGTATAGCACATGTTTTGACTATTAGCTAGGGTCTATTTCTATTTACTAATATTCTACTTCAAATATTCAATGTAAATAAATAAGCAGCCATATTCGTTTATGAACACTTTTGTTGCCAACATTTATCTACGAAAAACCTATGAAACTGTTTTTCTTTCAGATAACTCTTATTTTTCAAACTTTGAACATCTTCAAACAATAAAACACATCGTTGGAACTTACAATTACAAAGACATAACATATCATTTCTTCGGAAACAATGTAACGAAACGACCGAATCAACACTTTCTTCAATTATCCAAAATTCAACTACAATATATATCCACACCAACAATTCGACTTTGATTTATTGAACAATCAACAGCAAACAGCTCATCCAACGATTCATCTCATCATGTTTACATCACACTTATCTATAAAACAATCATCCTAGTACGTATTTAGAAATTTTCTTTGGAAATTATTCATTACGGGTGCCATTTGAAAAATCTCGTTGCTGAGA
>OENM01003030.1:0-12174 GCA_900239745.1 Rotaria magnacalcarata
CCCCCCCCCATATATTTGTTATATTGAACAATTGCTAATGGATAAGAAATTTGCTTTCTACTTCCATCTTTATCTCGTCGATTAACTTCACCCTCAATTTCAGGGTCAAAGTAGTTTGATGCAACAAGAACTTCTTTCTTGTCCATCCATTTTATTACAGAAACTCCATTAGATGTTAGATATCGATACTCGCCTCTCTCAAGTTGTTTTCCTTTCTTCAATTCAATTGGAAAATATTTTCTATTGGAACGAATTGTATCAGTAGCTGACATTTTTTCTCCTTAACTTGTAAAGTAATTGTAACGAAGTAAAATAACTACCGAAAAATAATTGACGATTCTTCATTCCTATTCCATTTATTAACGACATGACTACATGCTCTCATCAGAACTAATTGTACTTTCGTTTTCATCGGATAAGGTTTCGTCAGAATCGGAATCCATTATATTTTAGAAAACAGTTAGGTTTTNTTTCATCACGACACAATGAGTCAAAACACGAATTTTTCAGAAATTTAGATTTTTGAAGAAAACTTTCTGAAATCAAATACACATACCGCAGTACACTTTTCGATATTGTGTATTCACACGGATATCTGTGCAATCTCGCACAAATATATCTTAACTACGAACATTTATTCAAAATATTCCTTCTAGATCTTAAAAACCACAAACATATTTGAAATTTTCGCTAGGTGGGACATATATGCCCCACTGGGACTCAAAGGTTTAAATTATAGATACCCAATCATGTTTTTAGGTTCGTGTAGGCTGTATGTCTTATTTTAGGCCATTTGCTATAATCCAGTGAAAGTACATAAATCACAACATTTTCACGGAGGTCATTTTCTTTGACAGAGTAATTGCCTTCACCAGCTATAGGTCTTTTAGCACCCATGATCGGCACAAAATTTGAACCTGATTTTCATGCAGTTGAATAGACCAACAAAAACTATAAATGGCGTAAGTTTTGCGATTATATAACAAATACTCAGGGTATAAATGATGATTTTCGTATTCGTCACATTTGTCTTTCAAAAATATTTTTCGAAAATCTTCCTCGTGCGGTATTAACCATGGCTCATCAAACGGAAAATCTGTCATAACTAAAAGATGCACCATGAAATTCTTTGTGTATGAAGCCGAACGGAATTTTCATATTGTGTCAAAACATTACAAAAAAACAAGTATTATATATATATGTTGAACAACAACAAACAGAGAAAAGGACTTTTTTTTACTTGAGACTATTTCCGGCCATTGTTTTATTTTAAATTACAGTTATTTTTGCAAACTATATACTGATTGATAGAGAATTTTATAAGCTGCAAAACTATATATAAGCTCACGAGAAAATGACATGACATAATAAACTAGTCAAGAAATATTTCCTTACACGAACATATGTTTCATTGATTTAAATCGATAGAGCCACGTTGGATTTCTCAACTTATTCATTTAGAAAAACAAACTCTTTTCAATACAACTGTGGTTACTCTTTAATTTTCAATAGTTACTAGTTTTCATTGTTACTTTCTTCGTACATAAAAATGGTCACTATTCATTGGCTGAGACTATTTATTGATATAGGCCATTGCCATACGCTGAACCCTACGCCATAGAACAAGTGAGTGCCATGAGGCTTTCTCAAAACTGGCACACTATCGAGCTCTATATATTGCACACTTAACGTTTTTGGCAACAGTAGGGGTTTGCTGTCAGCTTTGTACTTTACCCCATCAAAGGCATAGTTTTTGATCCATATGGACCAATATACTGACAATCTTTTAACAATATTGAAAATTTCTTAGGAAAATACGTATGTATCGAGAATCAGCATTAGATTCCAGATTAATTAACACGAATAACATCTTTAGAAACCAAAAAATAAATCTTGTTTTCTGTTTGTTGCTGTTCAATATATATATATATATAATACCTGTTTTTTTGTAATGTCTTGACACAATATGAAAATTCCGTTCGGCTTCATACACAAAGAATTTCATGATGCATCTTTTAATTATGACAGATTTTCCGTTTGATGAGCCATGGTTAATACCGCACAAGGAAGATTTTCGAAAAATATTTTTGAAAGACACAAATGTGACGAATACGAAAATCATCATTTACACTCTGAGTATTAGCTATATAATCGCAAAAGTTTTGTGCATTTGTAGTTCTTGTTGGTCTATTCAACTACATGAAAATTAGGTTCAAATTTTGTGCCGATCATGGGTGCTAAAAGACCTATAGCTGATGGAGGCAATTACTCGGTCAAAGGAAATGACCTCCGTGAAAATGTTGTGATTTATGTAGTTTCACTCTCTCTACAAAATGATGAAAAAAGTCATCATCAAGGGCAGAGGGAAATCCTCCCTTAAAACTCTCGTTACATCTTCACCCTGTTCTACCTTTTAACTTGTTGTACAGTATCAAGACTACTCTATATTAGCTGTCTCGTTTTGCCAGTCACAATAGCTGGAAGCCCTGATCTTGATGAATCCATCAATGAAAATATATACTGTATATCGGCTATTCTACTGACTATTGTATCAATATCAATAAATCTTTGGAAATGATCCTCTCTGTTTCTCAGTGCCTATTTGGTCAATGTGATCGCAACGTAAACCAAATCATCTATTAATCATGCACTATCTCTGCTGTTAAAATCAACTTCTTCCCTATTATCATTTACACGGCGTAATCGGAAAAAATGCGTTGTTGCCTTTTTTCACGATGTTTTAAAATGATTCCTGGTACAATATATTTTCTTTCTCAATTTGTCGTCACTTAGGAAAATGATGAACATTACAAATTACTAGTTTTTCTGGCTTCGGAATAGTTTATATTTTAGTGCCATTTATTAGTATGTGATCGATAATTCGTTCCATCCACGTTTGTCCTTCTTCTGACTAAACTAACAAAAATGTTAACTGCTGACCATTTTACCACAAATGCCAATTGGCAGGAACAGCATAATTCAAAAATATCAAGACTATAACTCTGGAACTATATGAAAAACAGATGGCAATACGATTAATAGCTACGTGCAGATAGATTTCATTCGTCAACCAGAAAAATACATGGTGGTTCTGGTCTAAATAGACCGAATTTGAGATCAATTTTCAAGCAGTCGAGACCGGGATTCAATAACTTGTTAAACGGATGTCAGCACATATTTTGCTGAAGAAACTATTCTCTAAACTACTGCATTGATTATTATGTTTTGCTTTAGGATCAACATATCGACCCTTATTACTTATGATTCTGGTGATATTACAGATCTGGAAGGCCACTATTCATATTCTGTGATTAGTTTCAAGAACCCTAATAAAAGCAGTTATATCTCATCAAGTCCTAAATTTCGAGATCATCAAAGTGATACTTGATCAAAAGAACTGATTAATAATCACTCATGTAGATGATCTCTTTAAACAAGAACTGTGAATTCTCAAAGAATTTTGTAAATGGAAAAGATAGAAGCGAAAAACAACAGAGAAGTAAAGATTAGCAAAAGATGTATATTGTTTCTGCAAAACAAAATAAGAGAAGCGATAAAACAGCTTGATTAGAGACTACGACCGGTACCGAAACCTAAAAGAAAGGTTCAATCAGGACCCAGACTAGAAGCGTGATAAAAAAGTTGATTCGACGGTTTCCTACCCACAGCAGTACATTCCAATGTACCTTATACATGATTTTAGGACGAAAGAGAAAGACATCCGTTGCATTTTAGCGGCAAATGTAGGCTTCGCAGCGATACGACCTTCCTGCTGTTCATTCAAAATTCTGATATTTTATGAGTTTTTCTCTTGGGTCATATATATATATCATTAGGATGCTTTATTTTGTTATATTCGACATTTCTTCATGATCTATATGCAAACTTTTATATAATATTTCACATGTAAAGAAACATGTCGCTCATACTATATTTGTTTTCAATCAGTTTTTTTTCGCTTACTGAATTTAAATTTTGATTGTTTTAAGTTGATAGCTTCTCCAAAGAAGCCACTATTATTAACATTTATTACAATCGCAGGTACTTCGGTGATACCAATATCATACAAGTTCTGACTTTGCACGGTTGCACCAAGTCTTTTACTCCACTCAATTCTTCCTGTAAACACTTTTATTTGTTTGCCCGAGGAATCTCTTTTTAGCTTTTTTTGGTTGCGTTTAGCACCAGTATGTCATTTTCTATTGGCAATGCTAGTAATTATCAATTAACCTTTTATGGTTCATTGTCATTTGCATATTTTGAATACATTTCGTGAAGCAGCATAGAAGTCAGACAAGTTGAAGTGAAGATTCATACTTACGCACCAATGATGGAGTTGGTTCGGTCTGCAGTGTTTCAAGTCAGTTTTAGTTTGGTGCAGCATTCTTCAAATTATTCTCGGTTAAAATTCGATTCAGTTTAGATTTTCCAAAAAAATACGAATAGACCTATATCAGTGGTACGTATCGCATGCTATTACTTCTGCACGTTTCGGCATTTTAACCCTTTACCCCCCACAGCAGTTCCAGAAGTGCTAGCAATAAAATTACCCCTGAAATAAAGTATTGGTGCCTCCAATATGCCAAAAGTATGAACAAATCAAAGAAATGCTCTCTTCAATTTTAGGGCATTTTCCTGAGTGGGAGTAGGGGGAAATTTTGACCAATTCTCAGGAGCGTTCAGAAAAACTGATGTATCTCAGTGAAGAAACGTCGTAGATAGCTCGGGAACGTTTCATTTCATAGAAAAATATTTGCTCTCTAATTCTATATGATTGATACAATTGTTGCATTGATTCGTGGATATTTAAGAGCCAGGACGTTACTATTGTAGAAACATTCTAGTGGCTATTGCATATTTTACCATATGTCGACCTCTTAAACTTTTCTGAAAATTCTGAAAACTAAACATATCACTAGTGGACGCCTTTTTCTACATGTATCACGCAGTAGGTTGTCGGACGATTTATTGGTTAGAAATAGAGTATTACTTTTACAACACAATAGTCGTTTTTCGAAATCGTTGATCATATGGGTCACATATCTCCGAACGAGCGCAGTGAAAACAAAAGTTTTTTTCACTGATTGGTAGCGCATGAAGTTTACTACAAAAAATGTTCTTACAGTTTCTCAATCAAATGCTTTCTGAAATTTTCGCAACTGTTCTTCCAATGTTCATTGGAGTGGACAGTGGGGAGTAAAGGGTTAAAATGTCTAGTTTTAGAAGCACATTTTTTAGAAACAAATCCCCATAAAATGATAGTTTTATATTAGTGAAGAGCAGCAGTATCAACAAGAGCAATAGTGTAAACGAAACAGGACGTATCATGCAAAGAAATCGTTTGAGTGCTAAAAGACGAGATATCTGTTTTAAAATTGTAAGTGCAGAATTTCTTCTCTTTTTACTACATTTTTCTGATACAACTGCGATTTCAGTTATGAAAATATGAAACTCTAAAAGAAATAGGAGCCCCTTTCCGATCCTGCATGCTTGTGAAAGGAAAAATGCTTTTAGAATACATATTAGAAAGAAAGAACGAAAAGAAAAAAGCACAGTTTGAAGTATGCACTCAAAAAAAAATAATGTTTTGATTTTAATGGACTGTCATTGGTTTATTTTATTTTATTTAACTCCATCCTGGGCAACAATATCACAATGAGTTTGACAAAATTCAGATTGTTATCGAAATTCATGATTTTTTCTCAAGTGTCTGCCTATTTTCTTGATTTCGAGGCATAGGCCACTGTGACCCATGTATAAAAACATATTTGTAATTGTAAAACATTTTTTTCTTATTCGAAAAAATTCCAGAAGGGTCCGTGGAGTGCGATCGGGTCATTGCACTCCATTCCACACCCTATAAACTAGTAATTTGTGGGACAAGATGACTACGCATCACGTTAAAAGTCCTTTGTGCTAATTCATTGAGCGATATATCGAACGTTGAACGAAAGTTCGAACCGAACCAGCTGATTTATTCATTGCTGGTCCAGTCCGATCAAACTTTAAAAAAATTGGCTGACTTTCACCAGTATTTTCTTTATTCATAAAAAGGTTTTTAACACATAAAATCGCCTATGTTACTCGATTTTAAGGATTCTCGTGATTTGGATGATCAAGAGATATGAGTGCAGAATTTTATAAATTATAACCGATAAATTTTCAGTTGTTGTCGAAATCCCAGTTCGAATGATTGCCTAACACATTGCCATCCAAAGATGAGATATTCGGAATTCGTTCAATAAATATTTTTATGTTAACACAAATTTCACACGTATTCGAAGTTAATGTCTATCTAATTAAAGATTTATCATCTTCAAATGTCAAGCTTAGTTTTCGAGATTGATTGTAGCCAACTCTCTTGAAGTCTCACTAGCCAGTAGTTATCAGCTCACATTATCATAAAAAAATACAAAATATCGGAAAGTATTAAGTTTTGTTGTCAAGATTTTATCCATTCTTGGCATTACGTAGCACTGAAAATATCTAAATGCGGATAAAGCTTAAACATGACGTATAATATCAAATCTCTATGGTTTAGATCACCATAAATTTCTCTCGGCAATATCATTTGAAGCTCTGCATAAGACGGGACTATTTTTCCAATTAAATAGCCCATGGAATGGAACAGAAGAAACTATGTTTTCCCGTGAGACGATTTTTTCGTTGAACACGAACCCATTCGCAACTTTGGTAGAATCCTTTTCATGAATTGAATACCTTTCAACTGTGTTAATTAATTATTACAAAAAGCAATAGATCAAACCTATCAATTCATGGAGAAATTGTACCGTTATTGAAAGAGTTAGCCAGTTCATAATTCAACGATATTCAGTGTTAGCCAATGTGACCTTTTTTGCAAAGCTCTACGTAAAAAGTCACTGTTCATTTTCAATCTTAGGCAGTCAAATGTGACGAACTAAAATAGCAATTTTTATTTTTACAAAATGCAAAAAATTAAATGAATTTGCCGGCAAATTCTTAAATTATAACCAGCCGTTCGTAGTGTTCTGCATCGGACTCCGAAACCCGATTCCGACTCCGACTCCAACGGAGTCGGAGTTGGAATCGGAATTGAAAAATATTTTTTTCCGGAGTCGGAATCAAAAAGTGCATCGAATTCCGAAAAATTCTATGTCAACCCTGACCCAGTTGAAGTAGTAGAGATTAAAAGAAATTTTTTGTGCGTTAATGTTTGAACTATATTAGTACAACAAGTAAATCGTCTGACTTTTATTTAGATACAAGTTTATTCATGATTATATTACATAATCAACAAAAATATACTTGACAAAGAAAACTTAATTTATCTATCTTTGAACCAGACACTGGATACGGAGTAAAATACCTGGTACTCTTTTATTTGAAAATCTTAAGTAAAATTTATATTTTTGTAGTACAAGTAAATCTAGTTGTACTTGCAAAGTTTACTTAAGCACGACTACTAAGTACTCACGCTTACTTAAGTTTTGGTACTTAGTACAAATGCATTTGTAATCTCGCAGCTGATTCGTCATCTACCTATTCCGATCGTGAATATATGTGTACATATTATTTGACGATTGCATTTCTGGTAAATTTCAGTTTCATAACAACCAGATATGTCTCTAAAATCGTCAGGGATGCTAGTATCATAGTAGGGAACGGGATACATGCGTAGATATATCTTTATTTGTCTCCTCCAGCGCATCAACTTTTGCAGAATAGTCATGGCGACATCTCCACCTTTATCCAAATAATTTGTACTCAGAATCAGAACGAATACTTAGTACACACTTATTTGACTAAGTTGGTCTCAGGCGAAAGTTCGAAGTACAGTTGTGAAGTAGTAACTATTAGGACTTGTAGTTACTGTACTTGTACCTATCCAGTGTCTGCTTTCAGCATGAGTTAACATGTATACGTAAATTATTAGTACCATTTAATCATGAGTATACTAATAATCCGTTGCATTTATTGCAAGACAAATGTTGCTGATCATTATTGACAAAAATAATATGAACAGCTGACACCATTCGCTTGATTTTTATGTATTTTCTTCTCAATTAATTTTATTGATCGATCACCATCGCTACTTAATTTTTCCAGCTTTTTTTAGTTAAAAGCTCTTTGTTCGTAATATTTGTGGTATTAGAAAGAAAAAGAAAGAAATGAATTCTATAACAATATACACTGTACATACTTATTGATTCCCTTACTTATATATCCTTTCAGAATATCAAATATCTGATATGAATTAGATGTCACTAAGCTAAAAAAAAGTCGGGATTTTTCGGAGTCGGAATCGGACTCCTGAAAAATTTCTCGTCGGAGTCGGAGTTGGAATCGGAATTGAAAAAAAAAATTTTCGGAATCGGGTAGGGTTTCGGAATGGAAAATTTTTTTTTTCGGAATCGGGTCGGGTTTAGGAATCAAAAAGTGCGACTCCACTGATCACTAGCCGTACGTCATCACATCAATTATCATTAAGATGAGAAGCTACCATAAAGTACCAGCTTTCATCGAATCGGCATTGGCACTATAGACCGGCACCATCTATGAACCCTACGTATCGGTTGTTTGTTTGAGAAGCTTCACATTATCATTGGTTGCCTTCCTGATCAATCATTTCATGTGGCTTTGTTTTTCTAAATGATGAGCATTCTTCTTTATCGTCATCGTCAATGCTCGTAAATAAACGAGTGCAGAGAAAATTTCTCATTTTTATCAATCAAAATTAGATAAAACAGTTATCAAGTAACTGAGTAAATACTCTATTTTCAAATGAAGATTCATAGTCGGGTGATTTTTTTTTATTTAAACATGGCGATGTTTCTCATTGGCACACATAGTAACCAATGATTTTCTCTTGAGTTTCGTTCATAGCTCAACATAAAATAGTTCTAAAAATTGTTGATATCTTATTATATTTGAATTTTTTTTAATTTGTCTCAGAAGCCGAAATTTTGAAATGACTGATATTAACAAAATCGAATCATTTTGTTGCAAATGTATAGAAGAAAATCAAATCTGCAATTTTCAACGTACAACACTTCTTGTATATCCCATTCTTCTGAAAGTCAATGAACAAAATATTCGCGTTTGCTATTCTTGCCATCATGGTGTTAATGATCATTTTGATTATGGCGAGTACACTGTTTAGATTTAAAGTTTGAGAATTTCGTAAACTATGATACATTTTTGAAATCCTGGATTTTTCACCACTTTCAATATGTAAACAATCATGTGGACTATCTGTGATATGTCCGTCGTAAGGCTAATTTTACACCAAAGAAAAAATATGTCTTCAACTTTGCTTATGTCATTTCAAAGATTGAAATCTCTATTATATCGTTGAAAGCAATTTTTTGTTCAACGAAGTTCTGTAAATAATTGGGTTTAAATAGAATTGTGAAAATCGTATTCTACTCTTTCGAAATTTTATTGAATCAATTTGATACTGTCCAAAATGATGTGATATTGATACTGAAAAATATTTTCATCATCGATGCCTCTACAACATTTGCATATGTTATATGCGCAGTAGCCATTCTTCGCAGTTTATTCGATATGAAAACAATTAATATAATGGGTGAAGCAAAAGTTCTGTATTCATTTTGTTTTGGATGCAGTACTGTCACTATATTTTGCAGTGGTGGCATCTCTTTGTTTATCAGAAAGAGCAGTGTCTAGTGTAAGCACATACAAATTAGTATCATTTCAAATGTTTGCTAGTTGAAAACAGAAAGCATTGCGAAACTTTCGCAGCGTTTATGAGAATTTTAAAATTTGACCAAAAATTTTTTGTTCTTTTCCTTCGATATCTTTGAGAGTCCAATATATATATACATATATAGTTGTTTAGTCAACGGAAGACCATCATGTTGTAATAAGATACTTGGTCTAGCATAGAAGCGCATATTCTTAGAAAAATTTTTAATTTCAATGTCTCACAGAGAAGCTGTATTTTATTTCGAACGATATCATGAAATAAAGGACTCATTAAACTATGGCTTCCTATGAATCACGTCGTTTCTGAGTCTTTATCCAACTAGAATGTATTTTGTAGGACTGTAATATAGAGTGACGATAAATGCATACGTCGAAGGACATGATTAATGCGATAGTTTCAACCACTATAAAAATACAGAGAACTTCTTTTTTGTCCAACTACACTTCACTACCAGTAGGTGCAAAATTCGGATTAGAATAATGGAAAAACAAAACTGGTCATATTAAATGAAACTTCTCTCGTGAAGTTTCTTTAGCCTCTATGAAAAAATTTAGAAGATATTTTTGCAGTAAAGATTTTATTCTTTCTAACAAAGAAGAGATGAAACCTGAATGAGGTTCCATTACAGTGATACATTAGAAACATTTAATGCATTGTTTTGGCTCATCCTTTATATTCTAAATGGCTTCACTTCATATACCTATGAATTCATTCTAGTATAATTAATGCCAAGCATTATGTGACAACTCAAGAAAAAGTTCAAGTGTAAAAGTCATTCAAGCTAAACTGTTGAATAGTTTATATCTTGTAAAAATAGACTAAATCTTCGTTATTCGTAGACTTTCATAAAATTTCATTCTGACTTACTTGCTTTTCTTTTTAAGATATCTGGACTGCTGTACGTGAAAAAATGGCAAAAGCAAGAGCGTGGTTTATTAAACAGCACAGGGACTAATTTATCTTTTCGTTGCTTTTTTTCTTTTGAAAATAGTCAACTTGTACTTATCAATCGATTGTGTTTCTATAATAGCTGCAAGAGAAGAAATCATCTGTGGTCAATATATAATGGAAAAGCAAGTGCTTTGAAACTTATAAAATTATACTGATTCCTAGAAGTTATCATTTTCCATTTAAATCATGTAAAATATCATTCAATAAGTTCAAAGGAACCTTTCGTTTTCTAAATCCGACAAAAGAAGAAAAGGCTAGCGTGTTTAAACCATTCTCTTTATATTTAACAGTATTCTCTGTTGGATGATGCCATTTTCGAATGTATTTGCTTACGTTTTTTTCTATTCATTTTTCCTAATAAAAGACATTGGGATCACTCGTCTAATTAGTTCGTTACGTAAATAGTTTGAAATGTTTATCTCTCTTCATATCGGTGGCGGATTTAGGGGGGCGATCGCCCCAATTTGCAAAAAGAAAATTTCGATGTTTCCAAGAAAAACAACTTTAAAAATGAACTCATGCTACGTCTAATGAGCTTCAAAACACAATTTATGATCAAAATCGCCCCATATCCCCACACAAGTGCTCTCGCTTTCATCAAATCGCTCCAAATAAAAACAAAGCCTAGATCCGCCGTTGCGCTAATAGGGCGTACCATATGATGAGAAACTAGTGACATTTATTCAAATCATTAGATTTTTCAATTGATACGATACACTACGCATACCAATGCTCCATTGAAAGAGGTCTACAATATTTAGTCATTTGAAAATTATCGGGATGAAGAAACAGCATGGGAGCTGATCAAGGGGGAAAAAGCGGATTCCGGGATCCAGTGGGATCTAATGTGATCCAGCGGGATCCATAGGATCTAATGGGATTCATGGGATCCGGCGGAATCCAGCAGGATCCATTGGGACCTATCGTGATCCGGTGGGATCCGAAAGGGATCTATTAGAATCTACTGACATTCATCAACATAAATTATGTTCTTTAGGATTTACAAGAAAACGACATTAACCAGAGCCGTATCATAAAAACTTATGGATCAAAACCAGTGGCGGAGTCAGGGGGGCTAGGGGGTGCTGAGGACCCCTAGAAAGTTTTGAGCCCCCCCTAGCAAAATTTTAGAAAATGCATTTTTTTATACAAATATATATTAATATTTGCAATTTAACATTTCAACCAGTGTTGCCTGATATCTCACACTCGAAAATCTCGAAAGACTTCCAAAATCCTCAAAAATCCCAAAAGAAATACGGAAAAATTGTCAAAATCGACAAAAAAATCTCGAAAAACTTTCTGAATTCTCAAAAACTCCGGAACAGATCCAGAAAAACTTTCAAAATCGTCGAAAAAACTGGAAAGAATCCAGAAAATTTGTCAAAAAAATCCAAAAGAATTTTCAAAATCAGGAAGATCTGGCAACACTATATCTGAAGTACGATTTCATAAGTTACTTCACCCCGAATTTTTTGATGCTCGGAGATACCCTTCCGGGCTGAGCGCCC
>OENM01003031.1:0-12480 GCA_900239745.1 Rotaria magnacalcarata
CGGAAGAAAACAAATACACCCACACCCACACCCACGCCCACACTCACACCCTCAAGATACGGTCGCCGTTTCCAGCACGTTTCCCGACTACGGTTCCCACAGTTTTAGCCCGTAGCAGGATCTCATGACGTTTCCTGCTATTTCCACGCCGGTTACCTGATCAGGTTCCCAACGGTTCTTTCTCAGATAAAAACCTACCGGATCATTTCGTTTCCATGGCCGGTTATGAAGTTCAGATCCGCTCGTTTCGAGACTGGATAATTATTTGTCGAATTATGCCGTTTCCAAGCAAGCCAAAATTATCATGTCTATTTGCGAAACGATCAAGTATAAAATTCTCATTTAACCCTTTATGGCTGGCTGTTGCCAAATAGCAACATACAGCCATTCAACATATAAATACCCTTCAATTTTAAGAAATAGTTTTTTGCTATTTCTATGGTATGATAAGAAAATATATGCAGAAGAAAAGTTTTAATTATGTCGCTTCTGAGAGCCGACTGAAAAGGGTTACGTTCGATTCTCATCATATTTTATTGTCCTATAGCTCGTAAAATTGAAGACGAAAGCAAGCAAAGATCCAGAGAAATCCTTTTGGATTTGTAATATCCCTAATCCTTTGAATTAGCCAAACGTATAATTATTGAGGAAATTTTTTTTTAAAGTTTCGTAGAACCAAAGATGGTTTTATCTCTAGTAAAAGAATGAATAAATAATTCATTAATAAAAATTTATATGACTGAATTTTCAGGATTCGATTTGCAGAAAATTCAACTTCAAAGCCAATGACACGAGGTCGTAAGTCATAATAAAAAAAATAAACGACTACAACCTTCAAGGCTGCGTCTGTGGGTGTGGCTGTGACTGTGGCTGTGGCTGTGGCTGTGGTTGGAGGATGGGTGTGAGTGTGAGTGAATATGTGATACATGCTTACACCCACACCCGGCCCACACCCACACCCACCGCGACAACCACACCCACCGCAACACCCACACCCACACCCACACCCAACTCACTAGAGAACACATACACAAGAAAGAAGGAGAACGAATATACTAGAAAGATCACATTCATATAGCTGGAATACATATGATGACGTCACAAGAAAAGAAAGAAAACATAAATAGAAGATATAACTACCTAACATCCGTTTGTTAGTAGTGGTATTTTTTTATTTACGGAAGCAAAAGATTGTTCTTGTATTTAGAGTCATTGTCCCTAATAACGACACGAGAATTTTCACTTCTCTTGTTTATCGTGGTACGCCTCTATTATACATCCGATCGAAAATATTTTTATATATGCAAGATCCTCAGAGTCTGCTCTTTCAAATGGTATGATCACGGTCTTTCTTCATCGCGTAATAGTCGAGAAATCAGCGGTCTACGATCAGGGACGGGTGTGGGTGTTGGTATATTCATTATTCACACCCACACCCACACCCTATCTAAAAATCCAAGGCGGCTCAGAAAATGCAAAAGAGAAACATATGACGTATTCGAACGATAGCAGTCCAACAAAAATATTGACTCGTAGTGAGAAAAAACCAACAATAGAAAAATAAAAGCAATATTCCATAAATAGAGTACTGCTATATATATGCTAGCATTTGTACCGAGATATTATCGATTGATATTTTTTTTCAGAACACAAAATAACTCTCTTTCACGCATCCATTATTTATTGACGTCTTTCTTGCAAAGAAACCAATGAGCCAAATAACTGAAATCGCAGCAACAGGTAGACCGAATAGAATTTCAAACTTTTTAAATCGTAGGCAAAATAATTTTTCAATGAGTGAGAAAGAGAAAAATATGCATTTGCTGACAACCAAATAGTACATTGACATGCAGTTATCGGCATTGCCAGTTTATTTGAGGAATTACACATGTTTTACACAGGCAATTTGATTTATATCGCTGCAAAGTGACTTTTATGCCTTCGTGTCGAATAGATTCAAGATTGCAAATAGGTTTTCCTCTCATATTGATAATCAGAATGCTAAAAGTATATCAAAAATAAAAATCTTTATAAAAATCGCTAAATATTCATGTAGTTTTGCTCAACATAGATTTTTTTAGTTATGTATCATTAAGAGCGTTAAAGTAAAATGTTTTAAGTTGTCTTTTTCAGCTTGAAACTTGAAGGAAAAACACTTCTCACTATGCCAAGCTGAAAGATTTGGTCAGACTGCTGACAAAATGATCAACATCATTTTATTTGAATATATAATTCTGTATCTTAATAAATCTCCGTAATGACAAACCCAGTTCACACAGTTCTGTTCTCATTTTGAATTCCAGGAGATTGTGAAGAGTTGCATAGTGCTTCAAATACATGGAATAGTCTTTATATAGATCTTTATTCTGATGATGCTAATAATTTTGAAGCCTTCATGAAACGCTTGATTTCATAAGATTTATTGGAAACGTTTTCAATGCGCTTTGGGGAAGCTATAAGTCAAGTTGACTAGTTTTCATCTAATAGAGAAAGAAAAGGTGAAACAATGATTAGCAGCTTAGCGAAATCAAAACCTTCTCAACGAAAGAAGGCCTAACAAAAGCTATTGAAGTCGAATTTCAGCTATCTTTTTCTTTTATAAATTACTACTCTGTTTGACTAACTGATATCTTGTAGCTTCTTTCAAAAATGATTGTACAACATACAACAGAAAACAACAAATTAAAATTATCCTAGATTGGGAGAGTCAGTGATAGTATTAATTAGCAGATGCAGATAAGTCAAATTTTTTCCTAGGTTTGCCCCATTTATAAATACCGAAACGGAGAATTAAACTTAAAATTTCCTGTAAAAGAGTTTATTATTGATATACACATCAAAGAAAGAGACCATTTTGTACGGAAAAAGAAGAAAAAATAACAAATGTGCATTTCATCTAAATAACATATTCTTATGATGAAAGTGTTAGTGTAAAAAAAAACAGAAATTCTCTGATGTGAAGTGATTGATACGGAATAAAATAGTATTATAATCAGAGAAAGATTCATTTTATTAACTATATTTCAAAACGTTGTACAATGATTGATAAATGAAATAATAAAAATCTTTCAAGTTCAGAAATATTTCACAGTATATTTTATTTAAAGTATTTCTACCAGCATAACGATTTGGTATTGAAAGATATACTGTTATGGTTTTGAAAGACATTATTTATTTCACAATTGGATAGATCTTATCGCCCATCAACTTGTTTTTTACATTGTTATATTTAGGCTTCAAGACATGTTTCAATATTTATGAAGAGATATAGCATAGAAAATAATTGATTAATAATTTTGATAACAACTTCAAACTGAGTAATAATTTGTTCAGAAATAAACCTGTTTGGGTAATTGTTTCATATAATCTCAAACCATTATTTTCCAAACAAACAAGTAGATTTTTACAAATGATTATCCAAATAAAAGATCTCAAGAACTAACCGATGTGCAACAATGAAATTTTGGAAGACATTTTTCGTGTTTGCTCTTTACAATTATTTCCATTATTTGTACCATGAACATTAACTTTTGACATTGCATTCGGTCGCGTAAATTCCAACAACAATAGTAGGTTCACTAAGGAGCGAAGTTTTGCCACTTAAAATTTGTTTTTGTAAAAGTCAACACAATAAATAACTTACTTTTTCAAATGTATTTATACAAGTGGCAAAAAAATAAAATTTTACTTCTTTTTGATCAATATTTCGCGATTTATTTCATTTTTCTTAAAGAAATTCAGATAGTAAGTTCATCACGAATTAAATTCAATCCTACTTGAAATAATATTGTTTAGAAACAAATAAGACGAGATAGGGGTGTAAAGTAATCAGTTAATATAGGTGAAACGCAACTGTTAAAATTATCGGGTGTCACAATAATGAATTGTGACAGAAATATAACAATATGAGCTGTTCGCGATTGAAGATCCAATTAGTTTATTAATAACAAAATAATAACAATGAATTTGACAATGTATTGATAAAGAACAAATTCAAGATAGATTAATCAAGAAAAGAGAAAGAAAAGTTATTATTTTCACAAAAATGAGTATATAGAAAATAGAGAAAGAAAGGTAAAACCTGAAACGAAAGTTATTTGTTGATTTTTTAATATATGTATTCTAATAAGAAGCACGAACGAAGAAAAAAAATTTATATAAAGAAATAGATGCACACATGTACATCAAGAGATAAACAATATCTGTAATGGCCATGCCATTACAACGGGCTGTTTTTGGTTTTGATCAATATTGAACTTTCTTTCCTTTTCTAAATTATATTCAAGCAAGATAGAGATATTATTGACCTTTGAATATAACTTAAACAACATACTCATATTTTGAATTGTCAGCAATATGAAAAGAAACAAAAAGCTTTCAAGTGTGATCAAAATTGAACAAATTTTCTAAAAGAAAATCAAATAACGTTGAGTTCTAATAAAATTTAACAATACTTTTAAACTTTTTATGAACAGGAATATCAAAACAGAGAATTATTTTTGGTTTCGATCATCATTCAAAGAATTTCTTTTCTTTCTAAAACAGACTGATATAGAAAATATAAATCTAATACAATTCAGGCGTACTTAAAACATATCATTCGAATGAACAAAATGGAAATGCAATTTTTGTATTCAGGTGAAGTTGATCGATTTTTTTTCTAAAATAAAGTCGAATAGAACAAATATGGCTTTATGTAAATTGCAAATATACTAAATTTATTTGAAAAGGGATTGAAAAAAGCAACTTAAACAAGAATCATGGTTGTAGTCGTTTTAAATTGTTACGTTTACGCTTCGTTTCTAAAAGAATAGAAAACTTTATTTTATTTCAAGTACCTCTTCAACTCACTTCCAATCAACTTATTAATATTTTCTGGGCTGACAGCGTTGAAGAACATCATATGATCTTTGTTATCCAATACTAAAGAAATTGTAATTGATTGTATAGGTTAAATTTTAAGAATTTTCGTACATTCTAATCCCATTGTGGATCTTAATGTATCGCGAATCTTGTGTGCTTCACGATGAAGACTTGATTTACTAAAAATTAGAAATATTTTATTTTCTATTCATATAGAAATAATGGCAGAGATCGATATATCATACCATTTAATGAGTAACAATGAATCTGATAAAGATTGATGCTTTTCGATGGCAGCAATGTCAGACAAAACTTCTAAAAGAAAGAAATTACGTTATTTCAATGCACACCAAAACGCATTGACTCACCATCCCATTTACACGTATTAAAGCGTATCATTGCTCGTTCGGAATAGTACTTCAATTTCATCTCGGTTGGTTGTGAATTATTAATTAAATCGTTAAGTAGCTAAAAAGACTTGTAAAGTAAAATTAGCAAACGAGAAGTAAAAATTACTTTAAGTTTGTCATCATCGGCATAGTCTGCATGTTCAAATACGTTACTGAATTGTTTTTTTGGTGAAGCCATCACATTAATTGCAAACTATTCACACAGTAATATATTGTATACACGCTATAAGAAAACAATTGATTCGAAGTAACTATTTATTCACCTGTTTATATATGATAAACAAGAACAATGGTGCAAAGAAAAGAGAGCTATCAGACGAATTATATTTGGGTTATAATAATCACTAATCAGACGAATTTTTGGCCTAAAACTTGATTGACTGTTTTTGTAATATGCATCTAAGTGTATGAGAACAAAAACAATGGTTAATATAAGCTACACATAGGCCCAAATCACACCGACTAATTCAAAGTGAATTAAAACAGAATGAACGAATAAGTCATCTCAAAAAGATGACTTAAATCGTAATAGACCAATCGCGTCGCTTATTTTGTTTTATCTTTTTCAGTGTGATGTCGGCCATACACGCTACATACAAATGTGTGCGCAATTTATCCTTTCTCGTTTACATCAATCAGATTTTAGTCCATGTTATATCTATCTGTTTCTATTTGTCGTTCTGTATGCATTTGATGCATGTATATATCTATTGACTGTGACTGTAACTGTGTCATAGTAACAGAATAAATATACCATCGAATCGAATAGAGTGAAATTCAGCTCAGCTCTGATGAAAAGAAATTTGATCCGGGTAATGGAGTTTGGAATTTTGCTAGCTCGTTTTAGAATAATTTGGTTTCACATTGAAAAAACTACAGATCAAAATTGTTTAATCTGTTCTGAACTTTAATGCACTCTATGACAGATATTTATAAGTATCGACAGTATATGATGAACTGAAAATACTGGATTGACTTGCCTGCTTTTGAAACGAACTCAAGAATGTTATTAAAACTTTTTCTGTTTATGAAATACTGTTGTTCCATTGTAGATTATTCGAATTTTATTTATATTCATCGAAATGTGTAGCGTAATCATAATGTTATGTACAAACGGTTGTCAGAGTTACCTAAAATACAATAATACAGATTTCATGTTCTCAAACTTTCTTTGATTTATAATATAATCTAATGAAATATGTGTTTTATTAAAATCGACAGTGTTTTAGTAAGGCACTAATATGATGACTATGTTTTGCATGGGGTGTGGGTGTGGGTGTGGATGTCAGCGCATTATCTTCGTTCACATCCACCCACACCCGCACCCACGCCCACACCAACACCCTCAATGAAGCCAAAGTGAAATTCATTCAGTAACACTAAGATATTCGAGGAAAGTTAACAAAACTAAATTCGTTTTTTTTCTTCTGTTTCTCTCTCTCTTGTTTGTTTGAAATTAGGTAATTAACTTAATTAATGAAAACAAGACTCTTTAGTTTTATCTTTTAATGAATATCATCCAGTAAATGAATAGAAATGGATCGATTGTGTTATGATTTGAATTAACTATAAATAAACATAGATAATGAGAATATCCATTTTAAAAGAATTTTAATTCAAGAAAAACATAATTATCTAGAATACTTGAATCGATGAACAAAATTATAACGAGCACAAATTTATTTCAGAACCTCACTTTTCATTAAATTTTTCTTTCCTATTAATATAACTCCCATATCACATTAAGAATGAAACGATATACAGAATGATTCATAAACATCTTTAAGATAAAAAGTTTGAATATCTCCAACCTATTTCAATAGATCAGGCTGATTCTTTTATTGACGATACATGGATGCTCAAAGTTTTTATTCATCGAAAAACCATCAATGGATACTGTTTTGAACTACTCTTATTGAGCTCAATAATGTTAGTGTACCATGTTACACTAACAACAAGAAAACATTTTAAATAAAACCATCGTTTGTTAAATTCAGCGCATTGAAAATAAACAGAGATAACCAACAACATTATCGTGGTATGCCATAACGGAGTAAATCACGGTTTCATAAAACTCAGTAAACCGTATGACAATCGCAGTTTTATAAGTCATGGGTAGTCGCGCTAATTTTTTTGTAAGCTAGAGTTTTTCCATCACACTTCATTTTCTCATGCAGATTTTTTGTGAATGAACGCAATATATATCTGGGGGTGTTTTTCGACTCAACACCGTGGTTCTGTTTTGCCTTTCTCTGCATACGAAAGTATGAGGAAATATGTGAAAGGACGAAGAGGATACCGTGCCTCATATATGAACATGAACATATCCTAGTTGTTTAACATAATTCAAATATCCAATTAAAATGTCATGATTAACATCAATAAAAATAACTTTTGGTTGAAAAAGATCGGTATAATGCATAAATGTTCATCATATTCGTTTACATAATTATATATAGTATATTAAAATATCGATTTTCGAATTGATAACATGCTGTCAAGTGGCCATTAATATTGGAATTCGAATCACGCAACTCATACATCGATTATAATTCACTCTGAAACAAAAAATTGCATTAATCAATAGAGTTTCACTAGGCGAAGGGTATGTTAGAACATATCAAAGTATTCAATTTTGTAGAGAAAACATTTCGACGTCTGTTAGGATATCTACAAATTCAAATACGTGAACGGAGATAAGGCAAAATACAAGATACTAGGAAAACGAAAAAATTGCAATTGTTTGACTAAGCACCGAGCGGTATGTTGCTTGTCTATCTTGTCATTTTTTACAAACAAGTTAGAAAGAGTTAATATTTTCAATTTAGATGTTTCAAATGATGTATCGTTTGAGATACCTAAATCGAATATAGAAAACTTCATTGACGAACGAGTCGGTGTCGCGGTTCGTGTCTCAACGAGAAAAGCCTCCTAAAATTTTAAAGATATATGAATAATTATTTCATTGTAAACGGTAAATCTTCTATGAGGAGATAATCAATAACGACTAAATATTTCAATGTCAAATATGATTATTTGATTAAAAATAAATTAATTCAAAGAATTCTTATTTCAATGATCATAACCAATCGAAAACAAAGTATACATTAAAAATTACATATTTGTTTTCGTTGCAATATAAATTACTGAAGAATTTTAAATGATTTTATCGAAATACTTTCGTGAAAATTAATCGTAGAAAACGTTTTCATTTTTGATAATTAATGAAAAAATAAAATGATAAAAGTGTATTTAACGTATTTTAGCATTGAAAATTGGCTGTGGTAAATGAATATCTTCACTAAATATTGATTCATCTATAGTTGGTGAATGTGTTCGGTTATTAACATGAGAATTTTTAATAAAATTTTGTGATGAAAGATTATATTGAAAATCATGTCCAATTGTAAATGAATGCGAAGAATTTTTTCTTGAAATTGTAACAATAATTTGTCGATGCATCGATGGAATAACATCAATTAATTGATGATGAGAATCTTTTCCTGGCATGCACACATTTTGTGATAAAGTACAACGAAAATGAAAATGAAGATTTTGATTTAAATTTCGATTTTCAACAAGTAAAATAAGGCCATCCCAATATTTTTTTAATTCATAAATTTTAACTCCATCGTTTAATTCATTTTCAGTTCGATTTTCTTTAACTACTGGTTCACCATAAATGATACAAAGTTTTATTAAAAATTCTCGTTGAATTCTTAATGAAATTTTCCTACGTTCAAGATCTATTGAATGACAACTGTGAACGGCTAAAATAATTAAGTATATATGTTGTCTTTTTCAATAACAATGAAAATAACGTAAAAAACAAACCTATATTAAATTCTGTACTATCAACATGCTTGTTGACAGGATTAAAAAGGAAAGGTAAAATATATAATTTCCAGGTTGAAGATTACCATCAGTTGAAACAAATTTATGTTGACCAAGTTGACTTATTATTGGAATTCTACAAATCCTATAACTTTGATGAGCTTTCTCTTCCATATCAACAATAGCAACACAAAGACTGACATCACTTTGTTGAATGCGAAGATTTTTACTTATTTTTCTATGAAGTGTTACATCGAGTTCAGTTGCCGTTTTAATATGTAAATAATAAACTTGCATCATTCCTTGTTCAGGATAGAAATTACCTGAATCTCTAACTTCATACCAATCTGGTCTTATTTTACAAATATCAACACATTCGAAATATTTTACAAATGATTCAAATGGCATCCAAAATACTCCATCTCTTTTACTTCGTTTTTCTTTTAATAATTCTCGATGTAAATGTGGATTTTCATTCCATAAAAGACAATCATCGGACCAATCACCTAAAAAGAAAATCAAATTGAAAGTTAAAATAACTAATTCCAATCTAACCAATCCATGTATATTTTCCACTCCATGGATTTCTTAATTTAATTAATCTATATTTTCCATCGTTTGATTGTTTAACATCTTGTAATGAATAAGCATGAATATTAAGTAAACCACAATTTTTAAATTCTTGTTTTGCAATAAGATTATTGCTACGCATGGCACATATTAAAAATCTATGTGAATGTGCACGTAATAATTTCATCCATAATTTATCAAGATCAACATTTTTATCATCTGGATTATTTGTTCGACCAAGAATTAATGTGTCACATGGACTTCCTGTTACTGTTGATAAACCTAAAATTTCTTAATTATTTTTAGTTGAATTCAGAAAAACAAATGAGAGAAAAAACCTTCACAACAACGACCAGCAATAATTGATTCATAACTACCATTTAATTTTGCTAAAGCTTTTTCAATTAATGGAACCTGAATCAATGTTTTAAATTTTATTCAAATGAAAAAGGGAGTGACGTATGTTATTTTTACCCAAAGTTGTTTTCGACGTGCTTGAGAATAGGCTAATCGTTTATTTAGTGTACACGGTAGACGATCATCAACAACAATTTGTGTCCATTCACCATCTTATTATTAATAATTTAATATAAAAATAATTAAATATCAACGAAATTGTTTCTTTTTTGTTACCTTTACATAACCGAACATAATATATTCCTTGATGATTATACTCTTTTGTAATCAGTACCTAGTCATGAAAAATTTTATAAACATAATAAAAAAGAAATAAAAATTGAAATCATGAGAAAGCTAAAGTTACTTTCATTAAATATTCAGGTTCTTCAGCAAGAACACTCAAAGCAGTGATGAACCAACAATCACCTGAAATATAATAGAAAAGAAAAAATAATTAAATTAAAACCTTTTGTTTATGTGTTCATATGATAAAACCTAAAGCTCCTTGAAGAACATCATTAGGTTTTGGATTTCTAAAAACTGTCCATTGCTTTTTTAGATTTTCATTCCAATCAGGTGGATTTATTTGGTCAGGTCTCAACCAATGAATATGATGATTGGATGAGACATTAGTTTGTTGATCAGGTAAGAAAGCTAAAGTCGATTGTGAAAGTGAATTTTCATTAATAAAAAGTGATCGAGATGCTGCTGGAAAAGTTTCATCTTCAAATTGCCTATCGGACAATGTTAAACTATTGAGAAGTTTTTCAAACTTTTTTGAAACAATATATTCATCAGCTTGACGTTTATGTGTTATAAGAACGCTATGTCGATAAATATTGTCTTCAAGAATATTCTCATTATTGACATGATCATTTGAATTTTGATGACGATATATCACTGGATTACTATATTAACAATTTCTTTATATTTCTTTATATTAAAACAGTCAATAATTGATCAACTAACCTATTGGAAGGCAATGAACTATTTTGAATAGTTGTTTTATTGATATGATTCATGATCGGAATATAGACATTTATTTTATTTGAACCACAACAAGAACACGATGGAGTATCAAGTTGATTTAATGTTTGACATAATCGGCAATACCATGGACGTTGAAAAATAGATGAATTTATTGAAATATTTCTATGTTCATTTGAATCAAGTTCATCAAACGAATTTGATCGATTAGTCTTATTAGTTTTTCTCATATTTTCTTCCTTGGCATTTTTTCCTTTATGTGATAAATCTGTTCTCGAGTTTTCATGATATTGTATCAGAATTGGCGTTTCTTCCCTAAATATATTCAGAATTTTTTCATCGAATTCTTCAGTTTCATCTGATAAACAGAAACGGAATCTTTCTCTTGTTTTCAACGTATGTTTTTGTTTTCGCTTTTTCTTCAAACATTATGAAAGAACAACTGAAGTGAACAACAAGACAGTGTCATCTTGTGTGTCTACAAATTTATATTTACGACGCGATTTATTTTTCATTTAGAAGCATAATAATGCCTATTTTTAAATAGTAATAGTCGATAACACAAAAAGGAACAGAATAGTAAAAAGCTACCAGAGAATGCGAATTTAAGAAACCTGACAAATAAGTCGTTTCTAATAGTCAACATAATATAAAGCATGACTTTTTTATTGATTGCTCTAAATGTTTCGAGTCAGCACAGGACGTATATTTTCTTTTTAATTTCTTCGTAAATACATTCGTGAAATGATGTGTTTTATCAAGAGGCCTTCCTTCGCCACGATCAGTAATCAATATTTGCTCAAAGAAAAACAAATCCATCAAATTTTGTCATCGAACGATTTTATTTGATAAATCAGTGGATTTTATTAATAGATCAAAATATATATTCATTTCAGAATGGAAAAAATTCCATCGATTATTACTGTACTAGGTGAAATAGATGATACTTCATAGTGACATCTACACCGAAAAAGTTATGGATTCATAGTTCTTCTCAAGATAAGTAAAATTCTTTTTTGTTTTTCTAAAAGCGATTAGAAAATGAAAAAGTTCACTTACCTCAAATGATCAGTACTACGACTTGATTTATTCTTAAAAATAAATCTTTTTAGATGTTCCATTGAGTCAACGAGGAATGGTGAACAAAATAAAAAATGTTGGTAAGATCACACGAATATTTTTTTATTTCATTTCAAATGGAGTTTTTTCTTTTTTTCTTTCTTTCTTTCTTACACTTCTGTTTTTTCCGATAAATCATGAAAAAATGATTCATACTTAAAATATAGTCAATAACTTTTAAATACTATTAACATATGATTTACATCATAGCAAAAAATGTATGCGCAACAAAACGAATCCTACGATAGTAATATACATTGCAAGGAACGTAAATACTTCGGCTAGTATTTGAATCAGA
>OENM01003032.1:0-12478 GCA_900239745.1 Rotaria magnacalcarata
ATACATGAAGAGCATTTATTCTGAGTGTATTGCAAAAAGCTAGAGAAAAGACGTTACTGGGTATGAACAATAGTTTTTGTACTTATGATATGTTTGCTTTATTCAAAGTTGAAGATTTTCTTATGCTTATGTTGATAAGGAAATAAAAATTTTGATAGTATAGTCCCTAGTCGAGAATCACCTAATAAATCCCTAGGCAGTCCCTACCATGAGTTCTCGAGGAGTTAAGAAAAATTTGAAAACTTTCTATCGAGACTATCAAAAATCTACGTAAAAATTCGAAAGTATCTTCGAAAATTCGTAAGAGATTTCTAAAAACTGACTGGAAAGTGCCATAGAAATCTCGAGAAGTGAACAGAGAGTTTCTTGGAATTTCTAAGACACTCTCCACTCAGTTTTTAGAAATCTTTTACAAATTTTCGACGACACTTTCGGATTTTTACGTAGATTTTTGATAGTCTCGATAGAAATTTTTCATATTTTTCTTGAGTAGGAACAGAATTTTCGATTGTTCTGCAGCCATATAAATGGATCAACACAGAAAAAATTTTCAATCAAAGTTGTGAAACAAATTTTAAAAGTCTATCTTCTCTCCAAATGTCGACTTTTTATCGTTCGTTGAAAAAAATTTGAGCCTCCCCTAAATTCAAAGCGTTCCGCCGCCTATGCACCACAATATGCTGATCCTGTTTCACAGTAACCCCACTGAGACAAACACATGCTTGGATCAGAACAACTCAAACGAGCAACTCTTCGACGAATCGAATTAATCAAATGATTTTCTCTATCATTGTTATAACCGTCAACATTCACCAATATGCCAATGAGCAGAAGAGAATAGATCAGTGTCGACCAGAATATGTTCATGTTTGCTCTTGAAAAAATTTCTTTTGTATCTGAAATAATAAAGCAAAAATGATGATGATTGTTCTAATTAGCAGTAGGCGAGAGGTTACAAAATTAATCAATCGTTGACAATACCATCAATAGCGAAAGCGTACAATGTAAATGCTGTGATGAAAATATGAACAAGAGAAAGACTGATGAATATCGAGGTTCTCGGCTTTTCGACGCTTAATATTATGTAAACTTCTTATTCTCATCGACAAAATCGACGGCTACAAGTGGCGAACAATACACAAACAGCAATGATACTTATACGATCGTTTGTTGCAGGTATTCTTGATGAGTATTCAAATGGGAAATTTTCCATAAAATAATTGAGCGTGTCATTCACAGATAGGTAAATAGTATAGGTACATAATGTGTCAACGAAAAATCAACACCGTTCGTGTATGAGAAATGTAATTTTTGCATAATACGTCATTCAGTTTCATTACTGTCTCATGATGTTCATGGTATTTATCTCATAAAAAAAATGAGGGGAAAAGTCAGACGGAAAGAAATAAATCATATGTACAATACGCATTGCAGTCTCACATTTGATGCGTTCTACTTGATTTCATTTATTTCGATTTGTGCAATATTATTATTGCTAATGGAAGCAGTATCATCATAGTTGAAGAATGTCAAGAATTGAATTATACTATCTGTAATTTCAAGTGGATTTACAAAATTCAAACTGATATTATGGCCGGTCTTCATTGAATGTTACTCGTATCAAATCTCCAATAGAAAAATTCTGAATAACTCAAATATAGCATATGGCTTGTCCTGCTAAGGATCAATCTACATCACAAAAGTGGAATGTAAAATTTTTTAAAACAAGTTATAATTTTTTGTACAGTACAACGTTTTGTTACGGAATATGTACGCTGAAAACTTCTATTAATTTAAATAAACAAAAAACAATTTGTATTCAGTACGTTAAAAGAAAAACTCCCTATCGAAGTTTGACATATGTTTCAAATTCTCAGAATTCAGACTTTTCTCTGATATGTATAACACTGCTTATAATTATCTTCAATACGAGAAAAATAGAGCACATCTAAAAATCTGAGACATTCTTAAGTGAGTTCGTTACGAAAAATGGTCTTTAGTCAACTTTTCGCAATAACTGTTGAAAGGTTTTGGTTCTAACATATATTTTCGTAGAAAATGGGGAGAGTAAGTTTAAAACTGTACAAATTAGGAGTTACACTAATTAGACTGTTATTTCTTATTCTTTTTCATTACAGAATATACGAAAAGGGCAAGGCCTATCCTTTACAGACACCAACAACAAAGGGGTCTACCATTATAGACCATAGAAACAAGATACGGCTAGCACAACAGACCTTGGCAACTAGTCTCTAATACCTTTCGAGATATCAGCTAAGAAGTAATCCTCCGCTACAGATAAAAGCAAATAGGTAATAGGCTGCGGGTGTGGCAGTTTTCCATGAAAATGTTCACAACATATCCACACTCACATCCATAAAAGTGAATAAAAAAATTGGTTTTCAATCAGTTAAATTTATTCGGGAAAGAAAAGAAAAACAATTCACGAGTCTCTTAGATAGAAAATCGTTGAACACAATGATTCCACCGATCAACGACATAGAGATTGTCAGGTTGATCGAAGGACAAACTGGCGGGTCAATTGAGTTGACTAATTAGCTCCTGCTCCTAGGTCATTTCCAACCACAATTACAGTGCCTTATTTCGCTCTTTGAGACCAACGCTTTACACGATGATTCCACAGTTTGTCACGTAGATATCGAGATATCCCTAATCATTCATTGCCAATCAGCTACATTTGATGTCGTCATTTAGGATTTCTCCTTGTGTTTTGCCACTAACGTAAGTATTCGACTGTATAGGTCCTGAATCTGAGTTCAGGTGATAATCCTACAGATTTCTAATGAAATACAACGGGATTGTACCAGAATTACTCTATCGGATCCTATTATCGATTGAATCTCCTGAGTACGAATTCAATAAAAATATCTTGTTCATAAGATCGAAAATTAACATATTGAAAGAGTAAAATTCCAAAAAAAGAAATTTTAATTATTTGAGTTTCTAATGAAAAATAGAACCGGTCATCAACAAACATATGGACTGGCCATATTACTGTTATAGAAATTTCTCTCATTCAAGCTATGTGGTTTGGACAACGATTAAAAGAGGTCAACAAAATTTCAATTATGCAGGCGAAATGATATGAGTACATATTGACTGATGAATTATTTTGCTTTCTTCTTCGTCTTCTATAGGTATTGAAAGACAATACTTATTTAATAGACTAGTTGTTTTACGGATTATATTGTCATTTATTCTTCAATACAATGTTTCTCTTCTTTCTCTTAATGTGTCTAGGAACATCATCAGGTCTTCTTATCACAACGGAAGATCGTGTTTCGACTCGAAATATTACATGTCTCAATGGGTCATCAACAGCATTACTATTTAATTGTGAAGCTTGTCTTATTATTTCACGTAATTATGAAATTAGAACACCACTTTCATTGACTGGTTCTGGACCATTAGGCATAACTTACCAATGTTTACGTGTTGATCAAATAGAAGCCTATCATGAAAATCTTGTTCGTGAATGTCAAAATTTTCCACGAAATACACTAAATGGTTACGATGATTTCTGTACTGCCTCACCATTTTCAAGATTACGTGGTTCCTATCGTGCTTGTATGTGTGCTTCAAATGCGTGTAATTTTAATTATTCAGAATGTATTCAACATGGAAATCCTTATTGGGATCCAAAACCACCAAGCTTTAGTAATACTATTGTTCAACTAAAAGATCATGTGAGGTGCTATCGGCCATATGAAGATTATAATCAACCAACATATTCTAATTTAGTAGCGCTCTGTGCACCGAACGATGAAGAATGTAAAAATTTCATATTTGATAATGGCGTACTATGTACAGTTATTGTTGATCGAACAAATCGCATAACACGACAAACTTTACCACCATCAATCTACTCGGCTTATCTAATAAAATATAAAACGATGTTATGCAAATCATTTACGTCGAAATCGAAAAGTATTTATTTTACACCATGTCTAGAAGGTGAAACAGTATGTATGTGCGCTGTTGATGGATGCGATCGAGATTTAGAAACATGTCGAACAAGCACAGGAACACATTTTTCTACTTATTCTTATTCGTTTTCTTATTTTCTTTTACTTGTACTAAATATTTACTAATAGAATAAACTAATAATGCACAGAAACAAATTAGGTTTCGAACTGATCCAGTAAATATTTGTAATGCACCTGCTCTACTTAGAACGAAATTGATTTATCTTCAAAAACATCATCAAGGATTAATTTATTTAGTTCTATATAAAATCTTTCACTTTCTAATAAAAAATAAATCTATTTATGATTAATGATTAACGATGAAAATATCTTATGGTGATCTTACAACGATATCAATCACTAGTAACTACTTAAGTTTTTAATACTTCGTAGAGAACGCATTCTATACTGGAAATGATTTGATATTAACTTGGCTAGTTTTCAATTCTTGCTCTACAATCTATCCATAGACATTTCGCTACGTAAATGGCTATATCTCAATCTCAACTGAATAATTGAAGTTAAAATCTAGCAGAGCGATAAAATGCAATTTTTGAATGATGAGAAAATCAACCATGAGATGTAATTAGAGATGTCAGCCGAAGGGTTGAACGGTGGCGGTGGGCAATAATTTTCAATTTTTGAAGATTTCCAGTGGCTCGTTATTTGAATGAGTAATGTCTTCAGCGGCGGCTGAAAGAAATTCTTAAAATTTTTTCCACGGCGGCGGCGACTCAGCCGTACGGCTGACACCTCTAGATGTATTACTTAATGAAAATATTGCTAAACAATTGAGAAATATTATGAGAATTTAGTTGAGATTGGAATAATAGATTTAATTAAAGATAGAGAACGTAGACACAAAAGAGAGCGAAGAAAAGAAAAGAAAAGGAGAAAACAATTTCGAAAATCAAAATGCAAAAAAAGATTTCGATACGAACGATATGGAAGCTTTTTCTACGAGTTAGATCTAGCAAACTATTTTCTAAGATTTCTTTTTTAAATTGGTGACCAAAACAAAAAAATAATTTTATTTATTATTTTTCATTTATCTCATTTTGCTTGTATGAGTCATACAGTAATTAATGTATCTTGCTCAACTGATACTTTAATACTAAAAGAAAAGAAAATACTTCGTTGATTATGACAATAATGTTACATCATCAAATAAATACTTTTTTTATCATCATTTGTTTATTAATTTAAGTTTTTATAACTGATACTCGTCACTATGAAACAGACAATGATTAGACATAAATTATGAAGTTTCTGTTATATTAGCTTATTTGCTTTTAATGAAGAACGATTGTAGATAATACAACATCAAATTGACTACTCATATAAGAAACTTCTTTATTATAATCTCATTAAAAATTTAAAAAAAAACATTTACTTTCCTTCCATATCATTCGATATAAAAACTCGTTCCATTCCCATCCCACCTGCTCGAGACCCGTACTTCGAAATAAAGAGAGCGAAACTCTCTTTCTGTCTTTTTTTCGAAATATAGAACGAAAGAAAAAAGGTCAAAGTCCCTATGTCCCGAGTATTAAAACAAACATCTTTTCAGAATTTTTCTCATTTCTCTCTCTTCGATCATGAAAGATAGACACAATTAATCTTGGAGACAAAAACGTGTTTTTTGAATCTACATACTCAATCAAACTATCTGATATCACTCACTAACAAAATTTTATTTCTCTCAATCACTCTCTCATAACATTTATAGAATAATCAACAATTCCAATCTCAACTGGATTCTAAGCTCTACTGCCACATATATTTATTTAACATCGAATAAATATCATTAATTTCTCATTGGATCGTTTGATTCGCTTTTCAACTTACTCTACTTCTAAAAGAATAGGCTGATTTTTAAGTTGTTGCTGAGTACTACACTACATCTATCTCTAAACTTATTTTTATTAACCGTTAAATTAAAGCACCAAAATTTCTCATGTTTAAATATATCTTTTATTTTATATACAAGAAAACAGACACATATGACACAATAGTCAAAATAAATGTGAACGTAGAACAAGAAAAAGATGTTTGGAGTCAAAGCAATTCCATCGTCGATCAATTTTTCGTATTATCGGCACTTGTTGCTTTCTTTTCACCCGATGACTTCGATGTCTTTTTCGATGATGAACTTGCTTCACCTTGTGATGTTGGTAAACTACCACCTTCGGTTTTCTTCGGTAATAGTATCTGAAAGAAAAACAATTTCATTAAAATTCACATTTAAATCGTTTCTTCAATTTTATACCTGTTGAATGTTGGGTAAAACACCACCTTGAGCAATAGTTACTCCTGATAATAATTTATTAAGTTCTTCATCATTTCTTATGGCTAGTTGAAGGTGTCGTGGAATAATACGAGATTTTTTATTATCTCGTGCTGCATTACCAGCCAATTCCAAAATTTCAGCTGAAAGATATTCGAGAACCTATTGCGAGAAATATTTTTATTTTATTTTATCTATTGGAAATGTTATCATTTTACTTACTGCAGCTAAATATACTGGAGCACCTGCACCAACACGTTCAGCATAGTTTCCACGACGAAGTAAACGATGAATACGACCCTACATGGAAAACCATATTGAGAATATTTCTTAAAACAAGATAATCAATTCTCTCATTCTCATGTCGTTAAGAGAAAGAATACTGAAAATGAGAATTTCATACGAATCTAACTAAATAAAATGTATGCATACCACTGGAAATTGAAGACCAGCTTTCGATGAACGTGTTTTCGCTTTAGCACGAGCTTTTCCACTTCCTGCTACTTTACCACGGCCAGACATTTTTTAGTTTGTTGTGTGTATGTAAAATGAAGATTTACTCGGAAGTTTCATATTTCTCCTCTATATATAGTGTCCCACTAATGTACAACTTTTTCGTAATACGATTCGTTGTTTTCATCCAATCATATTCTTGTTCTTGCACCAGTTGGCGAACAATCAATGAAATTTATTTTTACTCGTATAATAACCCTATCGACGTCCTTTTTCTTTTGCGTTCTGCAACCAATGACAAATACCGCTGATGTGTCTATATAAACGCGATTGTTCGCTGACATTTGCATTCACATTCACTTCAAGTTAACGAACAAGAGAAATGGCTCCTCCAACGACAGTTAAAACACCAAGCAAAGGTTCAAAGAAGATCATTAGCAAGCAATCGAAAGCTAGTGCAGGTGCTAGCAAATCAGCTCCTAGTGGTGTTAAAAAAGCCAACAGACGTAAACGTAAGTTATTCGCTGTTGCAAAGTAAAACAATTTACAATTAAAAATTTTATTACAGGCAAAGAAACATATTCAATTTATATCTACAAAGTTTTGAAACAGGTAAATATAGTTTAGAAACAAATGAATAAATTTGCAAACTATCGATTTGATTAGGTTCACCCTGATACAGGCGTTTCAAGCAAAGCAATGTCAATTATGAATAGTTTTGTTAATGATATTTTTGGTAAGTCGAAAGATATTGATTTTGATTGTAAAGAAAATTCAAATGAATTTTTGTTTTTCACAGAACGTATTGCAGCTGAAGCTTCTCGATTAGCTCACTACAATAAACGTCAAACAATATCATCACGTGAAATTCAGACAGCTGTTCGACTTTTATTACCTGGTGAACTTGCTAAACATGCCGTGTCAGAAGGCACAAAAGCTGTAACGTAAGTAGATTGTTTTCATGTTATTATTTTGAAATAGTAATTTCTCATGTTTTTATTTCCTCTTTTTAGAAAATACACAAGTCAAAAATGATTCAACAAAGTTCATTTATAGAAAATTTCTTTTTTTTTGTCTCATTATTGTTATATTATATATAATTTGTCTTTGTTGTGTAAAATAAAAATACATTAAAACCGCGTCACCAATATATTCTTGTTCGCCATCGTTTCTTCAGCATTATCGTTGACGATAAAAGTAGATGCGTGACTATCATGTCTATATCGTGATTTATTAAAAGGCAAACTTAGTGACATGAAAGCTTGAGATCGATCTTCAACTGGCGGTTTGATAGAATATTGAGAAGGTCTTCTGTATTGATCAAATATCTAAAGTTCAATAGAAGTATGCAAATAATGTTTGAAAATGTTTTACTTTTGAACAATCATAACAGATTGTTTGCTTTTTTGCATTCGATTCATTCGTGTCACTGCTATGATTTTCAATTGGCGTTGACGATGATTTTATTAGAGCTTGTACTCGGACAGGAAAGCAATGCTTTGGTGAAGGAGGTAAAAAATTTAATATTGAACAATTTTTACAAATTTTCTGCTGGCATATATAACACATAGGAGAATTATTTGCATAGAAAAACGATGAAATAAAAAATAAGGCTTTTATTGGTTTTTGACATCGAAAACATAACTCATTCTGAAAGATTTTCGAATATTGTTTCTCTGTATTGAACATACGACTGCGATGAGTGGCTTCAGCCAGAACAGAACGAATATGACATATTTCAGCAAATGTTAACCAAAGAATTTTATTTGAATTTTGCTTACCAATATCTACATCATCATTGTCATCCGAAGATGAATCTAATAAACATTCGATAACCACAACACGTTTTCGACCAAATGAATCTCGTCGTTTGTCATCTTCAACTTCATCAATATCAATAACCGGTTTAATTGGCTTTCGAATAGAACGTAATCGATACGTGTTACTATTTGACATGAGCTATTTTCTTCTTATCATTTAAAATGATATACATTAGTAGTAGTAATAGTCACCCATAATAATAAAAAATGATCTCTATTTTAAGAGGGGGTTGCATTCATCTGCAGCTGTTCCCTTTTGTGCTCTCTCTTTATTTGTCGTTAAGGGGGAAAACAAATTCATACAAATGAAAACTATAGATACGCTTGACTAAATTATTCTATCGAAAACATGCACGCATAGTTAAATTTTCGAACATCACGATATAGAATGATGTACAAAGAGTCGACTAGAGTTTGAAGACATTCTTCTCTGTAAATCCAAGATCATTGAGAAGACCAGTCAAGTCACCCTAAAATAGAAAGATAGATATATATTGCCGTATTTCTTTAAATTTTGTATTTTTCCACGAGGGGAAATTTTTTAAGCATCATATAAAAAAAGCATAGCGTTCGATGACTCACAATATTTTTGAATGAAAAATCGAAGTAAAGTATTTTAGTGAATTTTTCTGTACAAGAATAAATATGATCCTTTTAACAGTCAAGCATAGTTACCTGTTTATAATCTTTTGTTTTCTCTCCACTAATTAATTTCATAAATCCAGGTGGACCACAAACCATAGCAAAAATACTTTCATCATCTTTACTAGCTGGTAGAGGCAATAATTTTTTCAACATTTTACCCGAAATATGTCTAAATATTAGACAAGTATTATTGAAATAATGATATTCAACATTCCCTCACCCAACTTCGCCTTGCCATGTTTTTGCTTGAGCTTTAGCTACTTTACTAACTGCATAATGAACTTTCAGTCGATCTGGATATTTTTCAGTAAGTTTATCAAGTTTTTCCCTTAATAAAATATCATCAATAGATGTATTAGCGAATAGAAATGTTATTTTTGTTTTATCATTTGGATTTAAAACAACTTCTTCGATCATTTGAATCTTAAAAAATGAATTGAAACATTCAATTACTTTGAAAACAAAAAGTAGACTTTACCATTGGAGTAATACCAGTTCCACCAGCAATAAGAACAAGGTTTTGAAATTTATTTGCTTCGTATGGATATTTTGGAACTAAAAATAAACAATGTTATGGATGAAAGAATTATTGAAGTTGAATCTATTACTAGGCCCTTTAATTTGAATGTTGTCACCCATTTTCATCCCATGAATATGTTTACTCATCAGACCATTTGGATAATTTTTAACAACAAATTCTAATTCACCAATTGTATTGGGACGTGATGTAGGTGTATACGGTCGAATAATTTCTTTCCCATCAATATCTGCTTTAAAAACGACACATGAAGCAGTTTTTCCATTATATTTTGCTCTTGGATCATCAGAAGCAAATTTAAATATATTTGTATTATGATTGTATTGTTTAATATCCGCTAATTTAAATGAACGAAAAGCATTAGGATCGAGTGCATCTGGTGCTGGTAATGGACTAGCTGGTTTTACAGATTCAAATGAAAGTTTTCTACCAGGTCCATAATAGAGTAAATAACCAGCAGCACCAACTGCTAAGCTAGTACCTAACCAAATCCATTTTTTTGACGCACGAGCGGCTGCTGACATTTGATTCACTTATAAGAACACAAAAACTGAAAATGAACACAGCAACGCAGCTATATCAATGAATTCTGACTGGCTCGTTATAACTTCCAATTAAGCAAGCAAACTAAAATATTAAATTGACGCCATCTATCTTACATTGCGGTTACTCATTTTTCTGTTAACCTCATGAATACCGAGTATGCGAAACGCATATTCACAGAACGAAAAATGTTTTTTTTTCAATTCTGTCGTATCTTTGAACAGTTGTTAAATAGCATATAATGAATAGAGGATGGTTCATTCGAGAAATGGCGATTAGCGTATTGAAAGATATAAGCGATTCAATTTTATGATTTTTTCACTTAAAATTTATTACGAATTGTTATTTATCACAAATCACTATTTATCATGATAAAAAAAACATTTATTTATTTTTTTTCTAATAAATACAACAGAATTATATGGATATATGACATAGCAAGAATCCNTGAAATGAAATGAAATGACAATAAAAGATTGTATTGAAAAATATTAGAGCCTGATTCATTCGTCGTTAGAAATAAATTTGAGTCTGAGCATGTACAAGACAACCATTGTTTCTTCTCGATCGTTTGAATATATTCAAGCGATGTTAGATTTTCATTCATCAGAAAGACTCCATTTTTGTTTGTTATGATAATAAAATTGTTTAATGCCGATGACCAACGCATATCAGGAATGGGATCATATTCCCATGGATATTATTTTCATAGAGTCAATTGTTTATCATATAAACATAAATTTGGATATTGATCTATTAACAAAAAATGATTATTGCTAGTCATGGCAGGCGGATTATCTTTGGAACAAGCAACTGTTCGAAAAGGTGACGACAGAGTTGATAGATCAAGTTCATTCGATGTCCATTGTTCGATATAAACTAAATTTTGATTAATAATTAAAGGATCGGCATCGACTACAATGTCATTCTCTTCAAATTGGTTCACTGTAAAAAATGCCATGTGTCTAACCAGACATGTCATCCGTCTTAAGTCTTATTCAGACGCGAAATACGTCTTGTTTTTAGACATGTTGTGACTATAGACAGGAAAGCGTCTTAAGTTCCTCTTTCTCTTAAAACATTGTTATAGTTATTGACCAATAGATAATTTCTTTTACTTTCTTTCGGAGCTATGAGAACTTACTTTCGGATGTGAAACAAAGAATCTTATTCGATTTCTTGAAAATATTTAGGATTTCACTCTTTCCAGAACTAGTTTTTCCGATGACTTTTCTGGCGTGAGCTACTTCACATTTTAACTCGAGTTGAGGATATTCGTGGCTTTGAAGAGATCCGAATCTCTTGATTCGATATCTGAAGTGAAGGGACTTTTAAAATATTCAAACCATTTTACCGAAATTTCTTTTTTATTTACTTCTGATATATTTTCAAGTTTTTTATTTGTATTCTAGATGATAGAAAAATTATCAAAAATAACTGATTACAGTTATATTTTAATATTCTATATTTAAAGAAGTACTTAAGACTTCTATTTTTTTTTCGTTTTAGACTTGTGTTGCATGAGTTTTCCCAGACGCTTCTATCAATCTATGGTTCACTATTTCAAGAATTCATATTTTTATATGAACATTAGATATTAGAAAAAATATTTTCAATGAAATAATTTTTTTACACTTTACTTCAGGTAAAGTTATATTTGAAAATTACAGAAATTATTTTAAAATTTTATACATATATTTTTTGATGTTTAATGAAATTCCTCGAAGGTGATATTCTTGTGGAATAAAATATTATCTTCGAAAATAATTTATTTGAGTAAATCTGATTATTGAGGAATTTCATTAAACACCAAAAGATATATATATATATATATATAAATATTTTTAAATAATTTCTGTAATTATTAAATATAACTTTACCTGAAGTAAAGTGTAAAAAAATTATTTCATTGAAAATATTTTTTCTAATATCTAATGTTCATATAAAAATATGAATTCTTGAATTAGTGAACCATAGATTGATAGAAGCGTCTAAAAAAGACTGCTGTAAGACGCTTAAATACATTGGTTTAAATACTCCAATCAGGATCGATTAAGACGCGTACGTGTCCCAAATCGGTTATCCGCAGACACGTGAAGTGTCTTAAAAAGACTTTGACTGACCAATCAGAAATTGTTCAAAGTGTCTTGTTTAGACGAACGAACCGTCTTACTTATACACGTCATGTGTCTGAATTTTTTAGAGT
>OENM01003033.1:0-12470 GCA_900239745.1 Rotaria magnacalcarata
ACTTCAAGTGTACTTTAAGCTACTTCACGTATACTTCAAGCTACTTTAGTGGTATTTCAAGCTACTTTAGTGGTACTTTTAGCTACTTCAAGTGTACTTTAAGCTACTTTGAGCTACTTGAGGCTACTTCGTGCTACTTGACGCAACTTTGAGCCTCTTAAAGCTGTTATGTAATGAGTCTAATCGTTATTTCTAAATGCTACTCTTTTAATTCCTTATATTTTCGATAAATAATGACATAAAATTGGAAGACTCCTTGAATTAAGAGAAAGGCTCAGTGAATAGTGCAACAAAGTGTTTTAAAATAATTTATGTAAAAAGAATTAGATACAAAGCAAAATTATAAGACATTATATACGTGTGTTTGAACTATAAAAATAGGGAAATGTTCAAGTGCGACTTCTTTTTGTTGAAAAAGAGCGTTCTGGCTCTGATACAATACGACGTTTAGCATTATTCTTTGACTGTGATGTTGGAACTAAATTGATATTAGGTGCTGCTGATGTATTTATTGCTTCATCAGTACGTATTTGCATAGGTGATACACATGATTGAGAAGCTGGAAATTGTGATACTGAAATCGTTGACTGTAGTTGCTGTTGTAATATTATTTGCTTTTGAGCCTTTTTTATTTCTTGCATACGACTACATCCAATAGTTTGCGGATGTTTATAAAAATTTGATACTTGTATTTTTTGATTATTTTTACATAGTGAAATAACTTTGCCACATTTGCACTTGATTGTTGCTTGTGCAACAGAATTCTGCTCAAAATCAATATTTAACGTAAAATCAATACCTTCTTCTAATTGAAAACTATCTAAACTTAAACTTTCTTTGTTTTCATTGCACCATTTTTTTATTAAATTAAGAACATGTGATTTATGTTCGGATAAAGATAACGAAGAAGTTGTGACTTCTTGTATTGGTGTGGACAAAGAAGATATTGATGATGTATTGACATTCTGTTTCTGTTGTTTTCTTTTTGTTGAATGTTTGAGCTGCTGATTTAAGTTTTCTTTTAACGCTTGTTTAAGCGAAACAAATCCATAAGTAACACCAGGTTTAATTAAAAATTTATCGTTTTTCATTTTAAAACATAGTTGTTCTTTTAATGTATCTAATTCTTCATCATCAATATCTTGATTAAAAATATCTAATGGATCTTCAATAAGTAATAATGATGATGTTGTTTTCACTGAAATCTTATTCAATAATTTTGCTTCTGGTTCACCGAGAGTAGTTCGAATGAACTGAAAAAAATCGTAACCAGATAATGACAACACATTCGATGGTAATTGATCAAGATGATAAGAAATCGACATGACAAAGTTCTTTTATAAGAGAAAATAAAACTGTATAAGAAAATATTTCAGGAATGATGCTATTATTCTAAAGAATAGGTGAAGTGAATGAATATACAGAAAGAAGGGAAGAGACATATAATTGATTTGTGAATGAAATTAGCCAATTGTAAATGAATGAAAATACATGTTCATAAAGTGATGACCTCTAGAAATAAAATAGTAAGGAGTTTTATGACTTTCATAATGACTCTTGCGATTCTTCTAAAACGATGTTTATAGGTCGAAAAAGATGTGCTCAAATTAATTGAATATATATATTATTGATTTTTAAAAATCTACTAATCTTATTAGAATGTCTTTAAGGTGTTATTATTATCTCGTGATCTGCATTTGTCAAATCATTTTTTGAAAATCAATTGATCGATCTTCAATACGCTTGTTCTCAAAAGTTTCTGTTACTTTATCACAATCATCAACTTTAGTGGTTTTGTCTAATTTATTGTCTTCAATGAAATTTTCTTTCTTAATGAATTAGTTCATGGAAATTAATTTTTTGTTTAGACGTTTTTATGTTTTTGTTTCTTGCAAATCGTGTCTTATGAAAGCACTTTCATCACTAATATCTTTTCTTCTTTCTTTGGTTCAAATGAATGATTTTTTATTTTTTAACTAAGTATTAAATGCATGTTTAGTTTTACAATTGTGATGGGTTCCTACGCATGTTATTATTTCTAACTGGATATATTGGGAAATAATTTTAAAATAAAATATAGTTTTGCTACCGTAATTCTTTAAATAATTCAGATTTCGTCATATATTATTCGTTACTGAAGTATAATCATTATTTTATATTCAGTATTGGTTCTATAAAACAAAATTATTAAATATCTTACTATTGCTCTTTGCAACTATAACGAAAACTTGAAGAAACAAAATATATCAATAGCTGTTGATTTTTTTAGTTGCACGGTACTCATATTGACAATTAAGTAGTTATATGTTCTATTTCTTAGTCGTTTTAGTTAAACAATAAATATTTCTTGAACAAAATGTATTCATCAAATGATGATGCTTTTCTTGATATTTCGGTGTTGCCTAAAGATATTTTTGAACTTGTCGATCGAAAATTTTATGATGTCGTTAAATCAGTAGCAGGTGAATCATTGGTTAAAATTTTGAAAATGCAATTAATTAATTCTGCTGGAAAGTTGTTAAATACTCCCGATGTATTTGCATTTCTTAATTTTGATTCAGAAGAAACCGATGCCATTAAACTTGAATCATGCTTTAAATCTAAAACTGGACAGCTGGTTGTGAAGCCAGGCATTCAGAGTAGTTCTTCGTATCTTATAAAGTTATTGAAGAAAGCATTAAGACAAAAACAAGAATCAACATCAAAAGAAAACAATGATAATTATCAAAATGATATAACTGATGAATTTCTTGATAACCATCCGTTATTAAAGTCACTTATTAAATGGTTTCAGCTGAACGATTCAAACGGTGTTAACCAATCAAGTCGATTTTTAACACTATTTATTGACAATTTAATAAACAACCTTACGCAATCGCCAAACAATTTCAGATATAGTGAACCAATTAAGAATTTTGCAGTGTGTTTATATGTTTTGGGTGGAAAACAGGTCTATGAATTTATTCGTTTGAATCTTTCTGGATCTATTCCTAATTTAGCAACCCTTGGCGATTTAATTAAAAATTCAGATACTTCTTTTAGTGAAGCAGAATTTCGCTTCGAATCTCTTAATCGATCTCATTTACATTTTGGCTTTTGTTCTGAAGACTCTACTGGTGTAGTTCGTAAAGTTGAATATGATTCTAAAACAAATTCCTTCGTTGGATTTGCTACGCCCATTGATCATGGTGTTCCATTGGCACAATTCTATCAAGCTGATACATTTAATCATTTAAAAACAATCTATGATACACATGAAATAGCACCGTTATTGAATGTGCATATGTTGCAAGCTATACCAACTGAAAATGATGCACCATGTATTCCAAGACCATTCCTATTATCTGCTTATGGTGTTGACAATAAAACTACTGCTATCAGTATTTTGAATCGATGGATGTATATTTTTCAACACTGTTACGAAAACAATTTTCGTATCATAGGTTTTTCTACAGGTAAGTTTCAAATTATGCGTCTAAATCAAAATGCTGTTTTTATTTTATGAATAGATGCTGACAGACGATATGTAAGCGCTATGCGACTTGCAAGTGGGTTTTTTGCATCATCGTCGGATTTACAATTAGATCAACATCAAAATGCATTTAGAATAGATCTACCAAAGCATTGGACGTGGTTTTTTCTTCGAAGCAATCAGCTATTATTGTTCTTTCAAGATCCAATTCATCTTGTTACGAAGTGGAGAAATAGACTACTATCATCAACAACTGATTTATGTTTTGGAGCCGATAAGATCAATATAACACATATCAAAGCATTGATTGATGATAATCATTATACAAAACTGGATCACGGTCTCACTAGCAGCGATATTAATCCAAAAGATCGTCAAAATTATAATTCATGTATTAAATTAATATCAGATGACGTGACAAATCTTTTGAGTAATAGTGAAGATACTAATGGAACTGTTGTTTATTTAAATTTACTAAAGATGATTGTGAAGGCTTATATTGATAAATCAACATCCATTAGTGAGCGTAAGTTTATTTTCTATCTGTAAAAAGAAAAAATCTTAACTTATTTATCTTTAACAACTTCTATATATTTAGGCATACAGTCGGCATGGTGTGTCGTGTTTGTTTGTCGTCTGTGGTGGTCGTGGTTAAAAATAACATCGTTGTCCAGTTCTTCAAAAAACAAAGCAGCACGCGCAAGGACAAATAATATAGACAAACATTTTATTTCAAAGCCTGCATATTTATCTGTTGAGTTAAATGCACACAACCTGCTTTATTTAGTGCTTTTAGTAAAGCAAAAACATTTACCTAAACAAGCACTGGTCAATATACACTTATTTAGTTCTCAGCCATGCGAATCTGTCTTTAGAGACGCCAGATCATTGAGCGGCTCGTTTTCTACCATGGTTAACTTTACCGTCAACAATTTTATACGACGTGCGCAAAAATTATCAATATTAAATGAAATCAAATATAATCAATCGAAAAATCATTTATCTTTTCCAGTGCACCATAAACACAAACAGAATGACCCATTAATATATACAGACCGATTAGATGAAATAGATCAATTAAACGTTGAACAAATTATATTAGATGCATACGATCAGGCAATTAATATCGTAAAAAATTCAAACATGTTAGAAATATTAAACCAAAATAACATAACAAATTTGAAAAATTTAAGTGATTTTGTATTTGATTGCTTGAGAAAAAGTTCAAAAATGTATGGCTATTCGTCACAAACAACGATTGATAACAATGAAGAGCTTGAATCGGACGATGATGGAGATGATGAAGACGAAGATGAAGAGAGTGACGAGGCAGATGAACTTTATGATGAATTATTAAATTCTGGCGATGGTTTTAATGACGAAGAGGAGATATTAAATTCAACGAGATCAAACTTTGATGGAATAAAGATTGTTGATAATATTAACCCTGTCCTGAAAGACTCTTATTTCAAGATAAAAATAAATGATAAAATTAAGTACCTTCACAAACAATCAGCTTGTTGGCTATTATACAGCAACTCAACAAGGTTGTCAAGTGATCGTTTATCGCGGGTTATGCAACAAACAACCAATATTGATTTATAAAACTCTTGCTTGTTTTTGTTTATTAATATTTTTTCTATGCTTTACTGATAAGTAAAACATAATTTTCTATTTTGTCATTTTATTAGCATCTAATTTGATGTACTTCTATCTTAGAAGATATTTTCACTTACGCTTATATACTACTCGGTATACTTGAAAGCACTTTATGGTACTTTGGCGGTACTTGGTTGTACTTTTGAGGTACTTGGTGGTACTTTTGAGGTACTTGATGGTACTTTTGAGGTACTTGGTGGTACTTTGAAGTTACTTTGGAGATACTTTATGGTACTTTAATGATACTTGAGAATACTTTGTGATACTTCCAATGTACTTGAAGCTACTTTTACATACTTGGATCAACTTGAAGTTACTTTTGGTACTTTCACATACTTTTGTACTCCAAGTCCGCCATTTCCCCCTTGTAGATGGTGCTACCATCTATTCATTAATGTTTCGTTCTTTCGACGAGGTTGGTCAAACATACTTCTCGAAACTTTTTTCGTTCGAGCAAGTTGAGACGTGTTTGTATTATAAATATCTATAGAGAAAATTATCCCCTATTTGAGATATGACCAGAACAAACAAAAAAATAGCACATAGAAGGTAGCACTATCTGTTGGAACACCTGTTCCGCTCATAACTTTGAAACCGAGCAGCAATGGCACGAACCCTTTCAGGTATATCATATATATGATGAGCCCTAGAAGCCAGCAAAATATGAATCTAAATGGTGCGAATCACCTGGGAATGTTCCCTCGTTAGGTGTGGATGTGGGTATGGGTGAAGTTATGATGATGATGACGATTGAGTGTATGTTGAGGAACATGATAATTAGTTTTCATGAACAATCTTTAAATGGCGCGTCAGCATTCTAAATAGTAGCCGTGCTTATTTGTAAATTTGTTATATGTATCACCACTCGTACTAGAACAATTCTTTTCATTCTTACTTGGTTCATTCCATTTTGAACTAAGCATTTATAGAAATAATCTAACCGTCTACCAATATGTTTTCGAATTACAGTATCATCTACATATCAGCCTAATTTCATTTAAAACCTTCAATTCAGAGTGTGGGATATTTTCACATGAAGACTATTTTTAAAGGGCATTGACTCTGAGGGATATTTTCTCAAGGACAAAATCTAGAGGACGTTTTTCCTGAGAACATTCTTTAAAGGACATTCTAGCATGAATTCGATCCATACTAGCAGCTACAAAAGCAGAGATGTACACTTCACCAACAAAATAAGAACTACGTATCACAAATGAATTTGACTGACGTTTACTAATCAATTTTAGATTGTCATAGACATTTATTTAGGGAAAATGATGATATTTTTCATATTCGTTGTAATCGCAATAAGCTCACCAACTCATGCTATATACTCATCCACACTTAGCTTAAGTTTACAAGGACATGCATTTCAACCTCAATATGGTGTTCAATTGATTTTTAATAAAACAGCTCACAGTCGATTATTGTGCTCCGCTGCATGTAGTCAAGATCCATCATGCCGGAGTTTTGATTATGATCCAAGTTCACACCGTTGTCGACTGTTCGAAGCTGATCTTACTAATGGAGCAATCATTGCGATGGCTTCTCAAACGTCTATTGTTGGCAGTGTGATACTTTCACCATCATTATATGCATCGATGTACAATCAATCTTGTTCAGCTTGTCGAGAAAATCGGTATCATACTTGCTCATCGACTACGAGCACGTGTCAATGTCCAGGGAATAGTTATTGGAATGGCAGCATGTGTCCATTACAATTATTTGAAAATGCAGCTTGTAGTCAAATTGATGCCTGTCGAAGTGATCTTAATCTGAGTTGTATCATAAATTCTTATGGTGAATTCACTCAATGTTCAATAGGTATTAATTTATTTACTATTTTCGTATAAGAAAACTTAAACACGGATAAAATATTTCATTTTCTCATAAAGTTGAAATGATGTTTTGATAGGCAAAGATCGTTCAGATAGAGAGAACGTCTGATTATGCATCGTTGAGATCCAATGATGGTGTTGTCAGCCCTAATTAGAGTTTTATCTTCGCTAAGAATGTCCTAAAATAGTTTTTCTAACATCGCTGGCGTGGTCTCAATAAAGAGAAATGATCTTTGTGAGTTCAAGAAATATTTTAAAAATAGATCGACAACTAGAGATTCACAGTATTATTGTTATGCGTATATCTGCGTGCTCATCAATGATATAATATCCCTGATTTCTTCTTAATAACAAATGCGCCATTAGATTCTCTATCAAACTCTTTAAATAAGAATATAAAATGCTATATTATTCATAAGTTAGACATTAAAACTAAAAAGTTTATAAGTAGTTTAAAAGTGAAGTCACATGCCTCTCGTTAAGGTGCAACCTCGATCTCACTTGATCAGGGTGTGGGTGTGGGTTAGGGTGTCGGTGTAATTGGTCCCTAAAGTGAAATCATATCCAGACGCACACTATTTATTAGAAGTAGCACTTTCCTTTTACTTTCAGAAAGGAAATGAAAGGACAGTTTTTGCTTTCTCTTTTCTAGGGAAGAATATTTTTAATTTTTTCTACTTTCCTACATTTTCTCTCGGAAAGGAAATTTGTTGCTTCCTTTTCACTCCGAAGGAGTATCTTTTTAATTTTCACTACTTTCCAATATTTTTTCTCGGAAAGGGGAGCTATAAATAATAATGAGTGATAAGTTATAAAAACTTTTCCATGCATGTTTTCCATTTTGTCAAGTGTAGCCCTAAACGATATATAGTAGACATTTTCAAATAGGGGTGAGAACTTATTATTATCTTGTTTTTATTAGTAACAATAACAATAACTTTTTTTTTGATTGTTATAAATAACAGTAACTTTTTTGTTATTGTTATACATAACAATAACTTTTTTCGATAGTTATTTGTTATACGAGATCTGACCAAGTTCCCTGGAGTAGGAAACTCATTGGGAATTGGGAACTCAAAAATCAATAAGCAAGAACGAGCGACAATCAACTAAAACATTCCAAGGGATGTGGGTGATTCTAGGGAACTGAGTGATTCCAGGGAAATGCGGGAAGGGTGTGGGTGCTTTTGGATGCGTCGGTGTCGGTGCCTTTCTTTCCCTCATAGTATTATCCACACCCAAACCTATACCCACACCCACACCTCAAGAAAAGGTGCTGATCTCACCTTTTAAGATCTTCAAGTCGAAACGCTAAAATAAAGTGCTATTATTATGTAAGTATACTGGTTAAAATTGAAATTTTTCAAAAAAATGTATTTTATTCAAATGAAGTGTTTTATTGCTGTAACGATCAATACGGTCGTTTTGGAGTTGATACGTTAAGACGAACTGGATTGAGGTGGAGTAGCTTACCGCCACTCTCGGCGATGATTTTTATTCGCTTCTTCACATATCCAGAGTGTAACAACTTCATACATAATACGCGTATATATAGGAGAGAGATAGGAGAGACAGGAGATATATATTAGAACAATGGAAAGAGAATAGAAAGAGAAGAAAGGAGAATCATCGACGCGTGCCATCAATATCGGCACAATTACGTCTAATACATTGCTTCTCTAGGAAGGTCATATATTTGAGGGAAGTTTTACTTACGGAGAAAGGTCGAAAAAGTAATCAACAGTGAGATTCAACAAGTGGCTTCTATTAGTCATGTAACAATAGGGACGTTTTGAAATTTTTTTCAATCTCAAGCTTACCATATTCACATTTTACAAGTCAAAAGATTTTTTTCACAATAATCAAAATATTAGTAGAAGGATTTTGTGGAATTCAAATATTCTATCAAAGAAGATAAGGAATGTCAGTTCTAAATATAAGTTTTGACGATTCTTCCTGTCGAATGAAGACAAGAGCCACAAATATCGTCATTAAAGACTGTAGTACATAAGTAGTCTTACAGTTCTTCAGTATTTTCACTTTTATTACTTATGTGAGCTGTACATTTCCGCCCAAAAAGGAACTGTGATAATACGCTTCCTTGCCAAAATCAGGACGGTGACTGTGGATGAGATTGAAACGATACTCAAAGTCAAACTAACATCCTTACCATCAGTAATGAAATCAATTAAAAGTTCACTAAAATAAGGATTAACATAGCTTTGATGCATTTCTAATCAGGACTAGAAGCGAGTGAAAAACACCATATATGCACCTTCGATGAATTATAACACGTTACTCTTCAAAAACGAGTGCTTATTTTATTTTATTGACTTAATAAATGTCTCGGTCATCAATAGAATTGTGTTGTTTATCTTTTTTCCACTTATGTCCAACTTGAAACTTGAATTCAATTGAAAATTGAAATTTTCAACTTTTAAACCAATAGCATTCTGAAGAATGGTGACTCACAGATATATCGCCATACGTTGAAAGTTGAAATTTTCTATTTTCAACTGAATTCAAGTTTCAAGTTTGACACTACTGTTTTTTTCTGTCAAAGTAAAGAAGTGGACCCGACAAAACAAACCGAGGGCCATAGTCAACAAAGAGAATGAAAAACTATCTGCTGCTTTACTACTGAATGCGTAATGATCATTTTATTTTGTCATTTATTCCCGTTTATCTTAATGTATTCAATAGATTCGGAATTTTCTAGAGAAATGTATTTTATTGTTTATCAATCGGAAGTACAGTTTTCAGTAAANCTAGCTGTATCGATGCATCGCTTGTGGGCATTATTCGCAATGCTTCTCTGATCTTATCCAATTTTAACATAACAGTGGAGGAGTCGTCATGCCAAACATGTTTGTGTGAAATGTTCAATTCAACTGGAAACAATTCGATTGTCTCATTGAATTGCTATGTTTATAGTAGCAACCGAGTCACTTGTCAAATTTTCACTATGGACATGTATCTTAACTCTCCCGCCTTTCATATGATCGCCAATGTGAACAGTACCTTCTATTTTCTACAGTTACCATCCATTCAGGAATCGACAAAAATAGTTGAAGCAGCTATATCAAGTAATTATTTTATGCGTATTCTAGGAGTCTATATTTTGGCATACTGTATCAAGCTGTTTGTTTTTGATAGCTCATAGATAAGCTATATTATAAACAGCCAATGAAAGAAAAAGAAAGTTCATCGATTTCTATAGTGTTGTGTAGGTATTTCCATAAACTTCGATCAAATCATTTAAAAGAATCGTGTTGACAGCTATAGTTTTATTTGAAGAATATTCAAGCAGCATATCCAGAACATTTTATCAGAGAATTTTCAATGGATTCATCTAAAACATTGTTGATAGGTATAATCAACAAAAGATGGGAACATGCGAATGTATTAGTTTTCTACGATGTCATCATTCTCCACATTAATTAAGATAGTAGTTGTTTTCAAGATTTACGAAGACCCATTGGCATACTCAAAAAGTCTGAAACAACCATGAAAATCAAAGAAGTTAGCTAGAATCTTAAAATGTCGATTTAGAGTCCGAACTATTTATATTCTTTATTAATCGTTAAGGAAATTAAATGTTACTCATGTGATGCAGGTGAGTCTGTTTCACAACAGAAACTGGGAATTCTCTTGCAGTTTATGGATCAGTATTTGTACCCTGACATTTAGTGTAAGTGGATGTTGATGAGTCTCGTGATAAGTCGAGTCCTAATTGCTAATAATTTTAACTGGAACAAGTATGATTTTTTTCACTGTGATGCTGCCTATTTTATATGAACCAATAACTGTTGGAATCTAATTATTAGGCTCTACAACTGATGAAGTGATTAGTACAACCTATGGAATGATTAGTACGACTGATGAAGTGATAAGCACAACCGACGGAATGATTAGTACAACTGATGAAGTGATAAGTACAACCAACGGAATGATTAGTACAACCTATGGAATGATTAGTACAACTGATGAAGTGATAAGTACAATTACTAGCATGGTGTCAGGTAATACTATTGCTTTTCAACGTTCCATTACTATTGTAAGTTAGAAAATGATTCGCAGAAATTTCAATGGCACACATATTTAGCTTTTTACAAAACGGCAGGCACATAAAAAATAATTCGGCTCTTCATTAGGGATGGTACGTTTAAGTTAATTTAAAATTAACGTTAACTAAAACCGTTAATTAACTCGCATTAAATTAAATGGTCCACCCCTACTCTCCATTCGTGACCTAACAATAGCTACGCCATTATAAATGAGCTGTAACATATTAGTTAGCATAAATTTGCAACATGTTGATATCTTATGGAGCATTGACCACGGTGGGGGTTAAAATTGCCTCATTTATAACTCGAGTTATAACTTTTGTGTTATAATCGATGAACTTTCAAGTTGAAAAGTTAATTCGGTGGTAATATTCAAGCATAGCTATAGTATTTCACCCTGTGAGACGTGGCCAAGTTCCCAGAAGTCTGGAACTCTTCGGGAATTGAGAACTCAAAAATAAATAAGCGACAACGAGTGATGTTAAACCAAAACACGTGAAGCATCTCAGGGAATCCAAGGAACTCAGGGAAGTCGGGGACTCCGAAGAACTTTGGGACTCCAAGCAACTCAGGGAAATCAGGCAAGTCACGGACGTCACTGAAGTCAAGGAAGTCAGGGAATTCAAGGAACCCACGATACAGTGTAAGTGTATGTATGAAAGAAGGTAGTAGAAGACACCCACACCCACACCCTCACAAACTTCTGCTTTCTTCAACGTTTAAAATTACGAGAGCAAAATAAGGAATCACTTTAACCTAGCGAAACTCATTCTTAAGGGAACAATTGAATTGTGCATATCCCACCTTGTCATTCATGTATCTATTAAGTCAATCGATAAACACTGTGCCTATTATGTCAATTATCGCCATTATGTATCATGCCGATTAAGTACATAATACCCGAGATACTCATCGTCCAATACAAGCAAATCGATTACAGGCACTTACTTCACTCTTTTCCTTGACTTCCCTGAGTTCCTTGGACTTCCTGACTTCCCTCATAACATTGCTATGCTTTGGTATGCCTTCACTTGTTCGAGTTCATTCATTTCTGAGTTCCCAATTCCCAACGAATTCCGGACTCTTGGGAACTTGGACACTGCTGTTTACCTTTTATAAAATGAATTGCATAGAGCCCATCTTTGATCTCGAATCTCTGCAACTCACTTATTACACTTTTTGTCGTTTACAAATTACTAAAAGAACCGAGAAAAAATTTTACTTGCATACCTTGAGAATCTCAATAAACCAGAAAAATGTGGAAAAATACAGCAATGTATGAACTAAAGCTTTGTGTTTGTTATGTATTCTTTTCTCTCACATTATTAAACTCAGTTATCAGCGAGACAGCAGCGTGATGGTATGACAATAAAACGGAACAAAAGGATAATCTCTCTCCGATGAAGTCGAACTAACTCCTTCTGCGTTCCGGGC
>OENM01003035.1:0-12453 GCA_900239745.1 Rotaria magnacalcarata
AAGCACACACTTAGTCCAATCGATGATGTGAATGTTTTCAGCCAGCTGTCAGCTGTCAGCAAAAAGAAAAGAAAAGACTGTTAATAACTTTCAATACAACGATGGGTGTGTATAAAGTCGATTTTTGCTATTTATTATGTATATCCTGATCATAGTTTTTCATTCGTAAGCATAGATAAGAATTCAAAACTGTTCAACACAATGTCGACGAATCTAATCAATCCTTCGAAAAAAAAAAGACAATTTAAAATGACCTTGTTCGATACTTGAAACTCGATGAACTTTTGCTGGTCCATTTAAAGTATTACATTGATCAATAATGAAAACTTCGTTCTATTTAGTCGTGATGTGTGGTTAGTATTGCAACTGTCTTTCAAATAAATGACTTAGAATACAACTGATAGCAATGTTTACTTTATGACTTATATTACTTTCTAATTCATGTGAGAATGCATGTGACACGATGTCATTTGACACAATTGATAATTAATAGAAGAAGAAAAAAACTTATCGTGCATAGTTTTCTATGAATTGTCGTGATTCCTTGTAGACTAATGGTTTCTTTGATGAAAATTTGATAGAAAATTGTTTTGTTCTCACCGTGTTTTCATTACTGAATCTTCGAAACCAAGGTATGCGACACTTTTAGTAGTAAAGAGATTTTTTAAACTTGAATAATATTACAATGACGATCGATTTTCAGACTTCAACGGCAAATAAAAATGATGAACTTATATCCTCATTTGAATCGTACGTTGAGGATTAACGTATTGGAATTAAAATTTTTCAAGCTTTCACATCATATTAGAGAGAAAAATAATCAGGTCATTTTTTATCAATAAAGCTGAATGCCTAAGCTTATACTAAAAGGAATCGTATAGTTTCATGCAGAGAGCATTTATTTTTTGCTTCATAACTAAGTATTTCCTATTAAAAACACACATAACATGATGCTATCAGTAAAGGTCACTGATTAGTATATAGAAACACTGATCTTTATCAGTAATTAACATATTTTGAATGATTTAATAAGTTCGTTATACTTGTAATAAAAATAAGTTAGTTCGTGTTTTGAACAACAAAATGATAATGTTGTCTCACACGCGATTATTCAAGCTTGATTTACATGTTTCCTAATGCTTCTGTATATGTTGGAAAATGACGAATCCTAAGTTTTCTATCTTCGGCAGATGCTTAGGAAAATATCTCAAAGCAACAAATTGTTTTGCTGAAACATGAGAATAAAAGAGAACTATAAATCTTGCTTTTGCCAATAAATAACTCATTCGACAAGGTATAATCAATCATGTTTATGGATGTTTCTTTTTTTTTAATATAAATTCTTTTATTTAATATACGAAATGTATTGTTTATTGTGATGAATACGGAAGAAAAAAACTTGAATAAGATAAAAAATTATGATCGATTGTGAGAGCATTATTTAATAAAAATCGAATGAAAAGAAGCAGACCATTGTATTATAGAATTATTTTCTACTCTATTAATACGTACGTATGATTTTTTTTAAATGTATGCATTTATGTTGTTTTTCCGAGATGAACAAAATGAACACATTTAAGCGGCCGGCCTTGAAAAGAACAATAGTCATGATTCTAAATTTTCGGTGATCATTTCAACGTTAAAGATAAATTACAAATATTCATGATTAAAGTGTTTGTTAGAAGATTTCGAATGTTTTTAATAATTATATTGTACAGATAAATCACAAAATATACTATTGTTTTAAAGTGTAATCCATCTGTAACAGTAGCCAATTTCGAGAAAAGCATTGGTGACGGTCGTCTCGTATCCAAAAGAATTAATCTAATAAAAAAAAAGGATTAAAAATGACCCGATGCAAGTTCTCATGAATATCAAAACATGTTTTATCACCATGCTTGTTCTTGGCATAGGAAAATCTAGCTTTGACTTTGAGCTGCAGATTCGAAAAGATGTTTTTAAGATCCGTGCATGATTAAAATATGATTTACTTGATGCCGCGAGTCATAGAGAGACACTCTTATTTGATTTAGTTTGAGTTACATATGTTTACCATAATTTTAATAAATCTACCTGAAATGGAAAAAGAAACTAATTCAAAGATGAAAAGGAGATTTCATTGATATAGAAACTTTCATGTAAACAAGTATGAGCTGTTGTTAATCTACTTTCGTTTCTATACTTAAACAATCCTTTGAGATCATATTTTTCAAAAGCAGTGTAGAAAAGAAAACAGATCTCAAGGATAATCATATTACACACCGGACTTAGTGACTTAACTATGGCGTACATAGGTCGAGATCTGGCTGAAAAACTAATTCAATTTTTGATGGATTTCATTCTATCTAATCATGATGAAAGTCACTGACTATTATTACTCATTTTCTATTACTTTTATAAGACTAATTTATGCATGGCATTGTACACCAATTCTAGCTGACTGATTTCGACAAAAAACTACGTAAGACTATTTTTAGAAGATATCTTTTATAAATCGTTGTTCTCCTGAGAAAGCTTTAGATTATTCGTTGATTTGTATATTCCTCAAGATGAGTACGATGTTGTTGACGTAGAATGAGGAAATAGACGCATTTTTTTGTAGTATTAATAATATGCAATGCAAATGATTTTGTAGAAAAGCAGTTGGCTTTTCTCGAAAATGAATTAATCTTTGATGTTTTTGCTTAGAGATTGATTACAAAACACCTCACTTAACATGAATAATTCTAGGCGAAAGAAAATGAGAAAGAAAACTAGAAGGAAAGAGAATTGCTTTATGATAGAGCTAAGAACGGAAAAAATACAATAGATTGACAATCGACATTCCCATCTTAGTATTGAGTTCTATCATTGATACGAGTGCATTTCAAATTCATAAGAAGAACACTTTCTGAGATAATAAACATAGAAGTCGATTAATAATAAAAGAAAAAGCGTTTTAGATTCAAGCGAATACTACTGAACAATGACAATTGTATATCGCATTGTCGCATTACTTCTTTTTTCACTGGTCTATATTATTGGTCTTGTTGGAAACGGTCTATTAATGTGTAAGTCTAAAGTTTGAAACCTAATCAAAAGAAACTAATCATGTCGATATAATTTAGTTATTGTATTTCGTCAAAAAAATTTACATACAGTACCAAATTTACTTGTTGTTAGTTTGGCTCTTGGCGATTTTCTATTTGTTCTGTTTTGTGTACCATTTGGTGCCGTTGCTTATTCTCTTAAATATTATCCATTTTCAACATTTTATTGTCGTTTTGAAAATTTTATTATTAATCTTTCTCTTGGTGTATCTATATTTTCATTGTTAGCATTGAGTGCTGATCGTTATAAAATCATTGCTAAACCATTTTCAAGTCATGCAAGTGGTTCATCAATAAAATTAAAATTAATTGTTGCATGTATTTGGCTCTTATCAGCGTGTCTTGCTCTACCCGAAATAATCTACAGTGGTAAGGCTTCATTGTAGGTTTCTTTGAATAATCAACAAATATGTTTGTATATACTTATTAAAGGTCTTATGATGGAAACAAAACAATCGCCTGATAATACAACTATTCAATTAATTTATTGTTGGAGTCCAAATAAAGATGAATTAATTACTAATTCTACATTTATGATCACTCGTCAAATTCTACGATTGTTTATTTATTATTTAATGCCTCTCATACTTATTTCAATATTTTATTTTCTTATTGCTAAAACATTACTGCAAAAGAAAGATGTTATTTATTCTCCTAGTTTTTCTTCTCGTTCATTACACATAAATTCAATACATCAAGAAAACCATTCACTAAATAATAATATTCGTCTTAGTCAAGCTCTTGTATCTAATCCTCCAAGAAAAAATACATTAAATCAAGATCTAAAAAAGACAAAACAATTACGAACGAGACATAAGGTTGCTAAAACTGTTCTATTTTTATGTCTAGTCTTTTTTATATGTTGGCTACCAAAACAATTACATGATTTATATTGGTAATGTCATTGAAAACAATTGTTTTAATTCAATTTTTTTTAATAATTTTAGGTTTATTGGCGTACTTGTCTACGCGCGTAAATGGAATCATTTTTGGCAAACAAATAAAACTCTTGCTTTAATTTTAACTTACATTTATTCATGCATAAATCCGTTTGCGCTCTATTTTCTTTCTTCGACATTTCGTCATTTTTACAAACGTTACTTATGTTTTTGGTCAAATAAAACATGTTGTTCACAACGAAATTTAATTGAACATAAACAAAGACGTCGTACTCAAGAATTAATGACAACAAGTGAAACTAAACGATGTTCATCTGTAAACAATACAACAACAACAGTTTATTATGATTTAAATCGAATTAAAACTTCAAATTTTTCTCAACAATTAAGACCTTGATGGATCAATATAAGACATATGCTTTTATTCATTAGTATATTTTCTTCTGTATATTTGTCTTAATCTATTTGAATCAGAATAGATCAATAGACGAAACCTTATTCTTACCAGCTTGCTATAATCAAAGACGTACGTCTATAGATCGATTTATTTAGATAATTGATTATCATTACAGCACTACGCCCTTGAGTGTTTTGATCAGTTGTCATATCATGCCTGGAAAAAATGCATCGCTTTCAGCCGTTTTATAATTAAAATAGTTGATATAAAATTCAATTATCAGAAGTCTAACAATTAAATATTTTCTTTTCATGCTAGAGTTGATAAAAAAATTTTATACCTAACGGTGTTAATGTTCTTCTTGTTGTTGATGATTTTTCTTTAGAACTGTCTGAGATTAGGCGTTTTCAATTATGGTTTATTTTTTATTTGTAATAGATAAGATGATACATATAATTAATATAAACGATACGATGCACAACAGAGCCGCCAGTAGGCCGGCCTGCCAGACCAGCAAAAAAAGATCGTTGTACTGAAGTGCCTAATTCTTCAAATCCAACAAATCTCATAGCTTTGTATTGGCAAATCATTTTAGCTGCAGCTATTAGTTTCTATTTTTCTAACGATAATCGAATTATAAGTTCTCTTACATAATAGAAAGTTAATAAAAAAAAAGCTATTGTCACAAATTTTTCTCCCACACAGAAGACGTAAATCAGGTCACTAAATTAGAACTGATCTAATTAGTCTGCTAGCTTGGTTTAATATAATATGAACGAATCATGCCAAACTACAGTTTCAAAATTCATCTGGCCTGGCTGACCGGTCTGCCGGCATCTCTGATGCACAACGATCAATATATGAAAAAGACGCATTTTTGATGAATCATTATTTTGCAGAAAAAGCCATCTATTGTAGAATTGAAACAAAAAGTCGAACATTTTGTATCAATCATAATTTCTTTGTTTGAAATTAGAAGTTATTGTTTATGATAATATTTGGTATAAGACGTTCTGATGTTTAACTAGTTGACAGGTGACGTTTAAACAATGAAATAAAACCTGTAAAACAGTCATTTGAAGTTTTAATCTACTCATTTTTCTCTATGACATAGATTCAATCGATAGTGGGGGGGGGGGGGGGGGGGGGNGGCACCACGTTAAAGTTTCCAACCAGTAACATTATTTTCCGGAAATTTCATAAGCTTATAACAATTAATTGATTTTCTTTGATTGATGTATTTCTTCATAATCACTGTCATAAACTCTCCAATGAAAATAGATCAGAATTGGCAAGAAACATCATCTTTATTGCATGGTCAAATATGAATTGATGTACTCGAATTCTAGAAAATGACTTGGGGACCAGAATACCCCTTATCGATTTGGGATGAATTAGAACGGTAGTGACTAAGAAATAATATAGATCTATAGGTACACGTATAGCTTGAGGTCACATCCACGGTCTACATATTTTGTTTAGTTCTAATGTATTCGTTTCTTTTTGAAGGTCATTATGGATTTCCACTAAGATAACAAATTTTTCGATATGTACATTATTCAAGCCTACTTGACATTGTCAAATCAGAAACTTTCAATGATTTGAAATAACTCTTTTTGTTAGTTCCACACACCGATATCGTTCATCGAAATGCAAATAGTATTTTGAATACATTGTGACCCTACTATTGTGCTACACTGAAATTTTGCAATGTGAAATATAGTATTTACATACATATTTATTATGGTACAGGAAAGCGATATAAATATGAGGTTTATTTCAAGAAAAAAACGTCTGCCATACGGCGATGTTCTCTCTATCTCGTTATTATAATCGAGATGCAAAATAAAAAGTCTTTTTCAAATTGGCCGAAGAAATTCAACTGAATATTGACGTCGAAATTTGAGTTTTGTTTCTTTTGCAAAATAAGTCAGCAGCGATATAGTTATGTCTCATATTTCATTATCTCCGTATGCGCACAACATTTGTTATCAGATGCTCATGTTTGAATGTAGATCACGTGTGTTAGATATCTTAAGTAAAGTTTCTCTAGAAATAAAAGAGTGTCAGTATACTTGCGTGCAAATGGGCAACAAAACCGATATCATGAATACCAACAACAACGATTATATAAAATAAAGTATTCAAGACAAACTTTTGTGATTGCTTATCTTTGTTTTGGGTTGTATTTTTGTAAAATATTCCATAATTCATATAGTCCCATTTTAGTTTTGTGTGTTGACAATGTCTTTTAGATTTTCTATAGATTTTGAATGAATACGTTCACTAAAGTAATTCGTCTATTCATCGATGGCGTATGTGACGAGACTAGCGCAGACATAGTAGATGCACGTGTTCGATCTATTGTTGATGTTGTTGAATGTCAAGTATTTCCAAGTGGCCTTTGCACAATACAAGTGGCGCCTAATACACAAACAACGGACACTGAACTTCGACTTCTCAGGCATTTGACGTTTGACAAGTAAGCAAACTATTTGCCACGATCTTTCGTTCTCAATCAAGAAAAATTAAAAAGAAAAACGCCATATCTGTAATTTTTTTGTATTTATTTTATCAAAACGAGAATTCTTGCTAACATGAATTGTCCCAACTTTTCAGTATACAGAATGTCAATAGTTATCAATTCATTTTTTCTCTAAAGGTATCGTGCAATGTATGCGTGCGATGCTGAAAGTTCGCATGTGTCTCGTATTGAAATACTTTTAATTGGTGTGCACAAACTTAATTATCACTACGTGTCCGATCGATTATATCAAGCAATTCAAGGACTTGTGTCATGCCGTTTTCTCAATGATGATGATAATGATGACAGTCGTGTCGAACTGAAATATGACTCAAGAAAACTTAGTCGATTTGAACTACTATCGATGATGCATAGTCTTGGTTATTCGGCACAAATTGATCAAAATGAGTCAAATTTCGGATCTGGAATAGTCGTAGTACAGATTCGTATTGAAGGCATGCATTGCAATTCATGTGTGTCAAATATATGTGCCACAATTGAAGATCTACCGGGCACTCTAGGTATCAAATTAACTTTTCAAGAAAGCATTGCCACTGTGACTTATGATTCGCGTAATTTAAGTCTTACTCAAATTGTAACAGAAATTGAAAAACTTGGTTTTAAAGCTGCCATAATATCTGATCAACATGAAACCGGTTCGTATCGATTAGTTTTCATAATACAGATTCTAAAAACGAAGTCTATTTATAAGTATTTTTCTAATTGATTTCGATAGAACCATCACTATTCGAAGTCAATAATCAGAATGACTTCGCAAGAACAACACAAGCACGTAAAAAACAAAGCGATGGCATTGAAACATGCTTCATTCAAGTTGAAGGCATGACTTGTACATCATGTGTTGATACCATCGAACGAAATTTATCAAAGGTCAAAGGTAAGAAAATACACTAAAATTGCATTTTTTTCTCTCTCTCAATATTATCTAGATAATATTTATACATGAAGATTTTTTTTTAAACTTGTTAGGTATTCATTCTGTATTAGTGGCTTTACTTGCTCAGCGTGCCGAAGTTAAATACGATCCTGAGCATCTATTACCATCTCAGATAGCCGGTTTAATCAAGGATCTTGGATTTCGCGCCCAAATACTTGATACAGCGACGCGTGGTATCGATATTATTAATGCTAATGTATGTTTAGATATCTAGGATGAAATTGTGTAGTAGTTTATTATGGAGACATTTCATAGATGAGGAAGCTTTTCAGGAAAAATCGACTTTTTTATTCTGAAATAACCTACATTTTCCTAGCAGCAGTGTTTTCTCGAATCGAATGTTCCAAACAATTGATGACATGGAAACACACTTTTGAAACAACAGACCTTCACCCGAAATAAAAACTAGTAATATATTAACTTATAGATTTTTTTATTGAAGATCGATGGCATGACTTGCGCTTCTTGTGTTAACAAAATTGAACGTCATATTAAATCATTATCAGGTGTCAAATCTATTGACATAGCTCTACTTACTCATCGTTGTCGTATAAAATATGATACCAGTATCATCGGTCCTCGAGATATTATCATGCAAATCACGGTAGTGAAAATCTAATACTACAGAGATTATGCATCGAATCTTAATATTTACATATTTAGAATCTTGGCTTTCCTGCAACGCTTTTGTCAGACGATTACAAAAATGATGATTTGGCTAAATTACAGGAAAAAACGACAAAAAAGTGAATTCGTCTTCTTTTTCCAATTTTTTCAATTTTTTCGAACATTATTGATCGTTTATAGATGGAGAAACACATTTCTCATGTCTACTCTATTCGGTATACCGGCCATGGTGGTTATGCTTTTGTTCATGTTCAAATGGAAAGATCATGACAGTGTACCACAAATCCGAGATGGTCTGTCATATGAAAATGTCATCATGTTTGGCCTGGCTACACCTGTACAGGTACCATCCATATATATTTTTTTCTTTTTTTTATAAAGAACATGCTCTAGATCTTGTTTTTTGCTTCTTTGTCGTATATGAGTAGATTATTTGTGGTCGACATTTCTACGTCAATGCATACCGATCATTGAAACACAAATCAGCAAACATGGATGTTCTTATTGTAATGGCAACAACAATTGCTTATGCCTATTCTGTACTAATCATTGCTGTGAATATTATTCTTAAATTGGATAGTCCGATGACATTTTTCGATGTCCCACCGAGTATGTAACAATTTTTGAGGAAATCTTTTATGAATTTAATAAAAATCGATATATTTTAAAATTTTTTAGTGCTCTTTCTTTTCGTTGCACTTGGTCGATGGTTGGAAAATGTCGTTAAAGTAAAACATAATTGTAGTTCTTTATTTAAAATGATTATCTAAGAAAAATAGGATTTAAAACAAGGAAGTGACTATGTACACACAGGCAGGCATAATCAACGTATTAATAAATATGAAGTCATTTTATAATACTATATGTATTGATTTATTAATATAAATTATATTTCTTAGGTTTCTAATAATTTTATTTTATTAATTCTTTATTACATGCAAATACAGTATAAATCGAATAGTATAATTACACAATTATAGAAAATGAATGGATGGGAAAAGGAAGAAAGGGAAAATGTCAAAAACAAGAATATTAGATGAACATGAGCTTGTAAGATTGAATTGAGGGTGAGGGAGGCTTGTACTTCAATATACTCTCGTTTTCAGCATTTATATCCATCTGCATTTGTATTAATTTTGATTTCGATATTTTTCCTTTCTGCCTGTTTCCGTCATACCTAGAAAATAATTAAGTCAAAATAAGATCAACTAATTTAGGAGTATTTGTAGTGCTTGCTCTCTTTAGTTTTGAAGGAAATAGTTGAAGTTCTTTATTTTCAATACATTTAACATAATGATCACGTAAAAGATATCTGATCATAAAACATTAAGGATGGAAAGTCTTTATTTCTAATGCTTTATTTCTTACCCAGGAGAGTCATTCCGAGACTAGGATCCTATCGGATTCCGACAAGGGTCACACCGTGAATATACCAAATATTCATGGATTCCAATAAAACCAACAAAATCCTATAGGATTCCGGGATTAGGACCTACAGTCGGATCCTTGGTGTAGGATCCAGTGTTGGAAATTAACGGAATCTGACATGAACGTATGACCCTAGTGTTCTTATGAGAAAATATGCATATTCACCCCTAATTAGGAAAATGATTTTTCCGCCGGAACCGACAGTCAATCCGTAACCCGGAATCCCATCGGATTCTGTTGGGTGATAGGATCCCATCAGATCCGATAGGATCCGTCATAGGATACATTCACCTGGGTATAACCGAATTATTCTTATAAATTTTCTCATTGGTTGGATGAGTACGAGTTAACTTTCGATTCTTCACAAAATCAATTTAATTTTATCATAAAATTCGTAATATAATAGACCCAATTTTTTATTCGTCTTTTCTGTCTTCTAAAAGAACCTCTATGATGTCATACATACATTATATTTTGGCATCGACAATGATCAAATAATTCTTTCATTAAGTTTTCATTATATTTCATTGAAAAACGTTTACTATTCACTAGGTGGCAATAATTAATGCACGAATTTTTAAATTCCTCCTGAAAATGTTCCCGACTATCAAAGTGCTCTGTAAAGAATCTTTATCTTGCTCTATTTTTCTGATTGACGAATTATGATGAACACGAATCAAGGCTTTGATTGAGTTATAACAGCAAAATAGGCATTTTTCTAATAGACGTAGAGAATAAATCTGATAGACTTTTTAATGATACAATAATATTTATTTAGTACTATAAATGAGGTTATATTAAATCGGTCCATTTTATTATAAAAATTATCAATTCATTTGATTTGATTTGCAATACTATTAATAAGCTCAATAGAGAAAAGATTAAAGTGATGATTAATCAATTTACCTTAATCAAGGTTATGTTCTCAGATTGCAAGCTATTTGACTGTTTCTATCGAGAAAATGTGTTTTGATCACCAAATTAATTAAGGCATAAGTAAATTGAAGTGGCACGGTGTGGCTGGTTATCCCATATAAACAAAAGTGAAAAACTCTGATTGGAACCGATTATTTTTTTTACTGAAGATCGATAAAAATTGATCAAATTGCAGTAACACATCAGACGGCTTAGAAAAGAAAATCTGTAAATCAGAGAAAAAATCAGCTGACAAAAGTGAAATTCAATTAGATCGAAACGGTGCTGATTTATTCGATTTTAAAAAACGGAATAGGTGACTTTTATCTAATTTTTCATTCTTTTACACGGCAATAATATTATCTTCATTGGGAAGCCCATTCTCACCCACATCTTCAAGCACGCCCTCACGCTCAATGTCAATCTCAATTTCAACAATATGCTAACTCTTCCACTCTAATTGATACATGCCTTGATTAACTTTGGTGATCGAAAAAATGCTCACCCTTTTTCTATTTCCCATTTTTAAAGCCAATTAACGAAGAAAAGAAATAAATTTTTTCGCTTTGTAAGTGATCAACAGAAAAAAAAATAATATAATTAAGAGATAAGAGAAGCGCTAACAGTAGATAGTTTTCATTTATTCCATTGAAAGTAATGAACTTCAACTATTTCCTTCAAAACTAAAGAGAGCAAGCATTACAAATACTTCTAAATTAATTGATCTTATTTTGACTTAATTATTTTCTATATTTGTGTAATTTTACTATTCGATTTATTCTTTATTTCTATGTAATAAAGAATTAATAAAATAAAATTATTAGAAACCTAAGCAATATAATTTATATTAATAAATAAATACGCGAGTCTCAGAAAGACTCTTCAAGAACAATTGTTGGGATAGTTTAATAATTTTGTTGTACTAGTGATTTGATAATCATAGCCACATCCTCATTTTGCACTCTCAAAGTTTTAGTTCACAACGATAAAGACATGTGTATATGAGTTTATTTAGGGTAAAACATCGCAAGCGCTGAAGAAACTCATGTCATTACAGCCTCTACAAGGCGTACTTGTTAAGCTTGACGAAAGAGGGAAAATTATCGAAGAACGAGTGATTCTCGCTCAATTGATTCAGCGTGGCGATCTTCTTAAAGTTGTACCTGGTGAAACAGTTCCTACCGACGGTCGAATTGTCGACGGTACGACTACATGTGATGAATCATTGATTACAGGTGAATCGATGCCAGTGGATAAGGTAGTTGGTGCTCAAGTAGTTGGTGGCACAAAGAACTTGGTTGGTTCCATTATAATGCAAGCGACACATGTTGGTCAAGAAACTGCATTGAAACAAATCATTAAACTAGTTGAAGATGCTCAAACATCGAAAGCACCTATTCAAGAATTAGCGGATAAAATTGCAGGTGTTTTTGTTCCATTTATTCTTATTATTTCATTTGCAACTTGGGTGATCTATGTGATTATCGGTTATACTGCTTATGACAGTTTAAAGAAACATTCGAGTGTAAGAATTATTTTTTCAGTTAATGTATATAAAGTGGTGGCAAAAAGTTTAAGAACAATGTATCTTTGATTTTTTTTCTATAACGCGAAGC
>OENM01003036.1:0-12448 GCA_900239745.1 Rotaria magnacalcarata
TGACCCATTCGCTGAAATAAGAATAAAAATTGGGTGGAAACCCACCCATTGCTCTATCAGCTGCGGTAGGGTCAACCCTCGGGTTGGGAAAAGTGTTTTTTTCGGCATCTCTGATACGAACTTAAAAACGAATTGGCTATGTTAACTTTAAATAAATTGAAAACATTTTAACACTTAATTAATCTGAAATTTATGTAGTAAAATGGTGTAAAAATCTACGAAGTAACTCACTTTGTATTGAAACATATACAATATTCATTGACATAAATTTAAATCAGTTTTAAATATAATTATATTGTTACGTTGAAATATTATTCACTAATAAAAATTGATTCGAAAATAAAAATAGAAAAATTAGATTAAAAGAGAGGAAAAATAAATGTTTTGTCTAAGATTTGAAGATACAGATGTACTACTCAGAATGTAAAATTTGTTTTTGATCAACTTTTTCTAATATATGACTTGTTAAGTGGCAGACAGATTCTTTATCTCTTGTAGACAATTTGATAGGAAGAAAGATAAATGCGTCGATGATTTTCTCGGTATGCTATAACAAGTTAAACAATAAATCTAATTGCTTATTATTTATTATTTGATATAAAAACATATAAATACTTGAGTTTTCTAATCTTAGTTTTTGATCATCAGTTAGAAACATTGCTAGTGAATTGATATGAAAATGACTAATAATCTGTAAGAAATAATCAATGAGAATCATTATTCTTTTCAGCAATAAACATTTTTACGTTTACATTTATTTATATTTGTTTTTGAATTAAAATTGGAAAATACGAAAATCAGCTGATTAGATTTTGATGTGTCTATTATTATCTTTGTTTGTTTGTTTAATTTGTCTCATACACAATATTTATTATTTTTATCATAAGTCACGTTATTCAGACAGAGAACAAGTTATCGTTTATTCACGAGTAAGAAACTAAAGTTTTCCATTGAATAATATTAACTTAATTAATTAATCATTTCGAACAGCCTCGTAACAGAAATAAATTAAAATGCTATTTATTTTAGGTGCATTTCTAATAATAGCTGCTTTCGGTCAAATTTCTAAGTATTTTTCACAAAAATATTAAATTCATTTTCTTTTTCTTTCATAAAATCAATTCAATATAAAAATAGAAGAGTTTAATTCAGTCGATTTTGACATAGATAATTTTGTTATTATGTAAAATAAATCTCAAAGTCGTTTTACATTAATTTGTTTCTTATTGTCAAAAAAACGTCATGACAAACATATTTTTCTACTTTTTAATCTTTCCATTTGATTACGTCAAAATTCTGAACTGATAGAAAATAAATTTTCACTTATTATCTTTATTGAAACAGATTATTTTTATTCTTATATGATTTAAATGAGTTCATTTAATAGACAATTATCTGTCAGATGTTGGTAATGTGCAATTTGAATTTTTGACGTAATCAAATGAAAACAGAAAATGTAATGAAAGAATTTTTTCGAAGAGTAGAATATTAAGAATGATTTTCAGTTACACATGATTAAGGTTTTTTCTAAAATGATCAGACATTTCTTAAATGAATAATTATTTTATTTAATATAAGTTGATGAAGAAATATAATTTTTTTTTCTCAATAATAAATAGTGACTGCTTGTCTATGTAAATAACATGACTTGTGATAGAGCTAGTTAAATGTTAATATATGAGACAGCATTATAACTGATGACTCAATTTTAAAAATAATTAAAATACGAACGTTTTATTCAAATGACTATTCATAACATTAGAAGTTTTATAATTAAAGAGAAAGGCACAACATATTTTAGCAGACTTGAATAGCATCAACATAATTACTAGAACAATAACTGATGAAAGAAAAAAAAAGAATTGTTTGAGATGTTTTAGTTTGAACTGATATTATAGATTTTGATAAAATAAAATTTATTTTAAAATAACTAAAATTTTCCGTGTAAATCTCATTTTTCTTCGTGTTGATTAACAAAAGAAAGTATTGAGAGTTGTCTGATTTCGAATAATGGTGATTTCTATAATTGAACGGAATTTTACTTTTGTTTTAGCGACAAAAGTATAAATCGAAAGAAAATAAATAAAATCATTATTTTTCTTTTTATTTAGTATGAAATTCATTTCAATTATGAAACGTAAATAACTTTTTCAAAGTTCTATAAACAAGAAATTTTTATCCCACGAAAAAAATCTTCATCAAAATTCAGTCATTTACTAAATAGAAACTTCAAATTTAAAAAGTTAAATAAAATATTTTACCATAGAAAAACAAACAACTAAATTATTAATTAAATTATTAACTAAACGATTTTTAAGTTGAATGATAAAGATTAATCATCAATTGCAATATAAGATGAAATAAACAACATTTTTTTAATGAAAATTAAATTAAATTTCACATTCAAATAAGTAGTAAAAATATATGTATTTACTAATGTAGGACAATAAATTATAAAAAGAAAATGAAGACCAACAAATTATTTAATCAAAGAAACTTAAGTGATAATTGAAAATACTTCCAAAAGATCGTTTCCTAAACTTTTCTAAAGGGCACAAAAAATATCAAATAGAAAGAATTAATAATTATTTAAAATGTTGATAGATAAAGTCCCTTTTAAAGAATATTAAATAATCATTTCAATTAAAAATTTTAACCAATATTTTTATCGAATTATTCCATTCCAAGATAATAAAAAATACGCAGTAAAATAAGTAAATTTCCTAATGTTGATTCTAATAAATTTCTATAGAGACTAGTTTTAAATAGATATATAAATATCTAATTGATAGTTTCTCTTTCGAATAGATAGAATTTAGATTATATTATACTTAAGAACTAAAACTAAAATGGAAAATTTTTTCAATTAAATTGTTCTTATTTTCATTTGTTTTAAATAAGTTCTTGCATGAAACAAATGAGAAGTGAGGAATTCTTGAAATAAAACAAGGAAAAACAAATTTGATTAGATTTAGTTTAAAATAGTATAAATTAATTTATCATGATCGGTTGAATATATTCAATGGAATGTCTAATTATTTTTCTTTTCTTTCTCGAAGCTGTAATCAGAATAAATATAAAAAAAGTGTCGTAGAGTAAAAAATGTGAAATACTTCAATTAATTGAATTTTCTTTTACTTATAAATATAGATTATCTGGGATTTTAAGTAAAACCTAAAAATTTGATTTAACCAGTGTGAACATTTTATTTACAAATTAAAAATCAATTGATGTTTGATAATAATTGAAATAATTTCTTTTTTTTATAATTTAACTAAACAAAAACAAAAAAACTTTCTTGTCGGATGTATTTATTTCACTGAATACATAATCGTTTTAATAATAATAAAAATGTTAATGAACACAATAGAATGTGTTGCCTAGGAATATTAACGACAATACCGTGTCATTTCAGCAACCGTACATAATGTGTGACAACAGGCATCCGTCAATAATTTCCGTTGTGAAAATCTCCGAAATCGTTTTTTATCAACATCGTTTGTTTTTTGTTGTTTAACAGCTTCACAAGCAATACTGACCATTTGTAACAGATATGTTCCACAAGCATGATATGCACGATGAAGATCACAATCTTCCATTTTATAAAGTTTACCTTTTATTTCAATACTTTCACCTTCTTTTAAATGACGTCCATCATGATTATAAGTACAATTAACATTCAGAGAAGAGGAAATTGATCGACTCGAAACATTTTCATTAAATATAACCAATAAAGTAAAGAAAAATACAGGGAAGAACATTATCATTGAAAGCAATTAAGTTGATTCAAAAAATGATTATATTTACTAAAACAAAAGAAAGAATAAATATTATTTTTCAAAATATTTTTTTAGACAAAATATGGAAGAAAGAAATAGATATGAATTGATGGATTCAATTTGAATTACATCTATTGATAAAACTCTTATTAGTTTCTATGCCAAAAACAAATTTCGTTAAATTCGAATTAAAAACAGCAAAATCAAATAATAAAAATTTGCTTATTGAAACAAAACTATGAATTAAAAGATGAAATAGAAATGAACTCAGTTTAAAATAAAAAGACGTCTTATTTATAAACATTTTCATGATTCCATAATGGAAATGGAGAAAAGTAAAAATTATTTCCCTCCTTAGGGATTTCATTAATTTTTTTTCTTTTATTTCATAAAAGTCATCTTCTATTACCTATAATAAGAACATTTTAGCTATTATCGATGAACTCCCCTTACTCATAAATAATAACTTTTATCAAAAAAGTCATTCTTATTTCAAAATATCATTATTATCCATGGACATTTTTAAATAAATGTGTGTTTTTTTTTAATTTTAAGTTAATTGAAAACTATGATAATCTATCTAATGAAACAATTCTTATAATTTGTTTTACTCAAAATTATTTCGGTCTGTCAACATTAAAAAGAAAGATATTATTGAAAAGCTATCAATATAAAGAATTTCTAATCATACTTGAGAAAGGTTTCACTTCATTTCATTAGGTATCATAGTATTTTACTGTTTCTGTTTCATGTCAGAATCAGAAATACATAACTAATGAAAATTTAAACCAGTAATCTATTCCTAGGAAGTTCTATTGATAAAAATTTTGTAAATGATTAGTTTTATTTTGATTATTTAATACAAATAATATTTTTCAATTGATTGTTTATTTTTCTTTAATATTCAATCGAATATAAATTAGTTAAAATTTAACATTTGATTTATCCATTTAAAATCATCAATTGAAATAGAAATAATAATCTCATATTCGATTTCAATTTCTATACTAAAAATCATAATTTTTCTTTGTGTGCCATTATAAACATTTATATAAATAAAACTATTTAAAGTAGCCGAATGAATTTCATCAATTTTTCTTTTCTCTTGGAATTTTAAATACGTTCGTTACTCGTCTTTTCAATATTTCCTGTTTTTCCTAATAATTATCCTGCTAATTTGCTTTAATATTTACGTATACTTCGATAGAAGTAACTATTGATATAATAAAAACATAGATGGTAAGATTTTTCAGCTCGAAAAATGACTCGATTCATTTAGTTATAGTTAGACAGTTTATGAGGAATCTTTTTCTAGATCAATAAATTTTGCTGAAACACATTTTTAATAATTATTCTTTCATTGAAATATAATATATATTACAAAGAACACTAGAAAAAATAATAGTACCTAATAATTTATAATTTAAATTGAAGAAAATATCTATTCTAATTAAATAAAGAAAAAAGAAACATTTCGATTAAGATATTTTTAAAATATTTAAATTTCGAAACAATAATTATGGACAAAATCAACTAATTAATTTTCACATCTTAAACACAATTAATTAAGATATTAAAGTATATATGATATGTAAAATATTTTTTTTATTCGTCTGAACCTTTAATCGGTTACAATTATTAATTCCATATGCTACTCGAATCAATTTCTTAATTGAATCATGTTAAAAAAATTATATTATACGAATTGGTATTGATCATATACGAAATTGACCAAGAAAAGATTTTCAGGATTCATTAAACATCTCCTTCAAAAAAAAACGACTATTTTTAAAATATCACTGGTTTCAAGTAAAAACAATTAGGTCCAAATAAAAAGTTTGACAACACTTGATAATTCTATATATTAATTAACATTAAAAATCAATTCAATGAATAAATGGTAGAATGTCTTATCTACAAAACGTATTTAGAACAAATCTACTTTACGTCAAGTTTTCATAATCTTTCAGAACAAATCTAATCAAATACCCTATACGAGCGTTTCATTTTGTTGATAGAAGCGCCACTTTGCTACTGAATTTTCCTTAATAAACAAGGAATTATTCAACTCAATGTTTATTTTCTTTGTCGAATACAGTACTCTATCATAGAATATAATCGAAAACAATCCTCTTTACTCTTTTTAAGAAAAGTATCCTTTTAAAATTCTTCTAAGTATATATCGGGTGGCGCACAATAAACAGGACAAAATGTGTCGCCTTGTTAGGACATTTACGAACACATTTGGGATTCAGCTGTACGTTCATTCAATAGCAAATTTTCTGCTCTTCAAAACTATCGTCTTTGTTTTCCAAATCCTTATCTGTGCCTAAATAAAATTTAACATATGAAAACATGCTCAATAGTTCAACTGCTATTTTCGATTTTCTGCAATAATCTATGAAATTGTGAAAGCCATTGCTCATTAGAGTCAATATTTAAAGTAAAGCATGTGGCACCATTGAATAGAGAATTTTGTGCTCTACACTTTCGTAAGTTTTTCAAGGTTTCTGATATTGTCGTTCTGGAGAAAAAGGCTGTGAGCTTATATCTAATGATATTTTGTGACGCATTTTAGAAAAATATATTTTCTACAGTAATATTTGGTATATCCGCCATTTATTCTGATGTTGTCTCGGGTAGAATTTAATTCTGAACAAAATGGTATTATTTTTGAATCGAAGAATAAAAAAACTTGGAAACATGGAACTAAAAAAGAACGATTATGCCATTTTGTCACAAAAAAAGTATTTTTATGTCAAAACATTTTCTTCCAAGTATTTCTTCTATGGTCCTGAAACGTATTTCCAAAGAGATAGAATTTTGCGGCGAATTTCGTAGAATATTTGAAATTTTAGCGAAACCTTAATTAAAAATCTTTCACTAGAGTTTCTCGTCTTTCGAAGATCAAAGTCAGACTATTGAGTATGTGTTCCTATGTTAAATTTTACGTAGGCACAAAATAAAGACTAGAAAAATAAAGACGATAGTTTTGAAGAGCAGAAAATTTGCTATCGAATGACCGTAAAGCAGAATCCCCAATGTGTTCGTCAGTGTCTTCAAAAAAAGTGATCCATTTTCTCCCGTTTATTATGCACCACCCGTTAGTCTAATATCAGTTGAAGCATTCCTATTTTGAAAACAACTAGATGCTAACATGATTTATGAAGAGAGTGACGTCATAATCTCGTTACACCGGGTAACGACTGTTTCTCCAGCTAAACATACTTTATAAACATTCGGTGTATTACCCCTAGGGTATCTACTTTTATATAACTATGTATTTATAAGTTGAGGAATTTGAGTTGTTTAGGGGTATTACCCTAAATCGTAATAACTTCAATATCTTGAAAGAAATATACAAAAACAACTCAAATTCGCAGAAGATGCTCAGTACGAATTTGAATATAATTGATGCATATACTGCACAATAAAACTTCGGGAAACTTAAGGCACAGATATGACTACAGGAAAATGGAAATAATATAATTTTATCTGAATTGTATTTTGTATAATTCGAATTTTGACATGCATATTACTAAGGCTGAAACGCATAGTATAAATTATGATTCTTAGGAGCATGCCATAGATTCCTGACAATGCGTAACATTGGTAGAGGGAAGCCTGTCACTGCTAGTAGCAAACCGGACTCTACTACACGAATGTCCGAGGCTTCAACAAGAATGCGTGAAATTGCTGGAACCTTGTATCAGGTTGCTAAGATTATTTCTCGACTTCCGAGAACCTTGCCTGACTTTGCTGACAGTACGACTGGAATCCTTCGAGACACACCATAAGTACCGGAACACATACGTGACCTGCTAGATACTTTATAGAGGTTACTGCAACTGCGCCTCATCTTGTTACAAGTATTCCAACCAACTTTCCGACAAAGTAACGCATACATCTGGGAGGCACTGAAATTCTTGCAGCAAACGCAGGGAATGCTTGTAGCAGGATCAATGTCATCAATGGATTCTTCGAAAATCTCGTTTATATTCGATGTGGAATTAGGCAACTGCTCCGAATTCCTCAACTTAAAGCAAATAGTTATACAAAAATGGATACCCTAGGGGTAATACCCCAAAAAGAATTCGATGGGTATTATGACTTCGAAATCACGATATCCAGTGTAACGGTATTATGACATCTATGCTTAATCGATTGCGCGTAGTTGGAAATCCATTAAACTCATCGATGGATAAAAAAATAAAACATGCTTTATCAATAAATGATAGAAGTTAAATGTATTCAATAGGTAATTAATTGAATATCATTGAAAAGAAAATCAACAATCCTGTTTTTGATAAGAAATAATTCGTTAAATATTTGAAGTATTGATGTTATAGCTGAATAATCAATAAAACTTCCGATTGAATAGAAGCTAGTGAGAGTATATGATCTGTATATATATAATAAAATTAGAAAAAAAGGTTCATAGGAAAAGTCTGCATTTAATAGTGGTGGTGCTGAATAATATAAAACTCTTCTTTCATTCAAACAACTTTACTTTCTGAATATGATGGTGCCACCGTTCATACAATGTGAAATTTTACCAAAATTAGAAAAATCTTTCTATTATGAGATCAAACAGTGCATGTGCGGAATCGAATGTTAAACAACCAAATTTTATTCAAATTGTACTATTATTCTATGGCGAGTTCTTCTGAATAATGTTAAAATAGCAATATTAATTATCAAAGCGCCACCTATTTAACAAACTATTGAGAATAACCGTATGGCGGGAGAAGAATATGATTATGAGAAACGTTCTTTATCTATAGAAGCAAAATAAATATCTAAACTTCTGGAAATAGTGTAAATTTAATAATTCATCTTTATGCAAAAAACTAGAAGATCACAGATCAAGTATTATTAAATAAGAATCAAGTTAAGAGTAACAAATTAAGCTTTATCTAATACACAGTTGTATATGCAACTCTATTTCTAAAAACGCATTTTATTGAATTTGTAGCAACAATAATAGATATCGACGCACATATAAAAACAACAAAAAATGAAAAGAAATTTATTATAGTGAATTAACAAGTACGATCCACGCTTTTCAAAAAGTTTATTACTTATCTATTGAGATAGATATATCCTGATCAGAAACTACATGTGGAAACATCATCTTTTTGAATGTAGCAATGTTAACGTACTGGTAGATTTTTTATTAACACTAAGACTTAAATATGGATATATTGTTCATCATTAAATCGATCCGTATTCTATAATACTATTGAAATACTTGTTTTTCTTTCGAACTGAATTGTTGTAGAAGAGATCAACAAACATCTTTACATTTATCAATGATTCAAACAAAAATAATAAACCTATTTCGACAATGGAATAGAATACGGATCGACTCAATGATGAACAATATATCCATATTTAAATCTTAATGTTAACAAAATCCCTTCAAGTACATTAACATTGCTGTATTCAAAAAGATGATGTTTTCATATATACTTTTTGACCAGTACATATTTATCTAAATAGATAACCTGTAATAAAATTTTTGAGAAACGTCGGTCTTACTCATCAATTTACAAATAAAAAATTCAAATGTTATGTCATTTAAGTGTTGTTGTTCATGTGGTGTTGTTTTCGTGTAAATGTCATTCCTATTGTTTAAATATTATTGTTGTTTAAATACTATCGTCATGTTATAAATGGTATTATTATTATTTAAATATCATGGCTGTTGTTGTTAAGTGTTGCTGATGGATCATCGACGAATTTGTCATATAAATAAGCCGACATAGCAAGATTTTCAGGCAGCAATCGTGCTCGTTGTTTTCGACCATAATTAGCTGAGACGCTGAAGGCAGACTCAGACGCAACACTTGAAGCTGGTGAAGCTAGATACTTTTTAGCTAGAGTAGATAACAGTGGCAAAATAATTCGATTTGTTCGCCAGAACAAGAGTGGATCACTACCACCATCTAATACAAATCGACCAGCGAAAAATTTATAATTTCGAAATTCTTCAATTACTAAAGTTGTAATTGTTGTTGTTGGTTTTGGCGACCGTGGAATCACAAACCATATCATTATCAGAAACGACGTTTTCTAATAACCGTTACTAGCAATTATATTATCAATAGAAAGATTTTAACATCGAACATATTATTATTTCATATAAGATAAGTTCAACATTGTTTGATCCACCAGCTATAGTTACTCACAGTATTTTTAATGATTAGTGTACGCCAGCAGAACAAAGTGTACGTACACTCTGTTTTTTGAGAATACAATTTGTTTTCTCATGAAGTACACTCTGAAAATAAAATTGTTGGCTTAGCAGGGTGTACGCGTACACTGTGCTTCGAAATCCTATTAAAAATACTGGTTACTCATTCAACAGAAGAGTTCTCATATGAATATTCTCAAATCAAATATATTGACATATTCTGTCTTATTCTAAAGATGGCAGTGCGTACGATAAAGAGCATAACACATGATAAGCATTTTGATAAAGAGAAGGATGATCTAATGAATAGACCACTAATTAATAATGAAAAATGTTAGGCAGTAAGAACAATGCCATCAGCCAGCCATCCATCATAGTCTAATATTATCACGTCAATATTTATCCGTCATTGTTCTCGCAAACGACAATGAAAAAATTTCGACATATATCAATTGACATGAATAAAGAGAATAGCGACATAAATATGAATATCTCGAATAACAATCATCCAAATATATTCGATTTGCCCAATGAAATATTATTTATCATAATCAATAAACTGAATATTGTTGATGTTTTTTATTCACTTGTGGATGTGAATGAACGATTTGGTCAATTAGTACTTGATCCTCTTTATATTGAAAATCTTGATATTACATTTATGACTATGAATTCATTTTATGATCGTACTTTTTCAGTACATGAACAAGTTCTTTCAAGCATATGTGAAAACATCTTACCGAAAATTCATGATCAAGTTAAAAAACTTTCTATTGATCAACATTCAGTAGAACGTATTCTTACTTTCAATTATTCTCAGCTTTACTCTTTGACACTTGTTAATTTTAAAGATGAAATACTTTTTCAATATTTAATAGGTATATTTTTAATATTTATTTTTTTTCATCTTCATTAAGGAAATGGTCTTTTTATTTAAAGATTATTCAATTCTGCGTGATCTTATGCAACAAATCACACACCTAAATATTGATATTCAGAATGATAAAATATCAGAGTTGTCTGAAATGTCATCAAACATATTTGTATTGATTTTATCTCTATGTAAACGATTAATCAATTTGAACTTTTGTCAATTGTTTTCTTATCAAATTTCATCAATTTCTATTTATAAACTACCAAAAACAAGTTGTACATCTTCAACTTTAACCGAGTTGAAAATAAATGTTGCAATTTTTAATGATTGTCTTTATCTTCTTGATGGAAATTTCGATTGCTTATCAAAGCTAACTATCAATGTCAAACAAATCAGATATGAACCATCAAAAATATACAACTGGGTAAATTTGAAACATTGTTTTTGAGGAAAAAGATTATATTGATTAAATAATTTTGTTTTATAGAGAAAACTTCCTCAGTTGAAATGCTTCTCATTGACTTCAATTAATTATACACATGATTATGATGAACAGATTGTTCCATTACTTCGTCGAATGACAAATCTTGAAGAATTAATATTATTTCTATCAGTAATAAGGGTTGAGTCAACTTTTATTGGTGGTATTGAATTAAATCATCAAGTGCTTACTAATATGCCGCACCTAAACAAATTTGTTTTCAGTATAAATACAGGTGTTCTTATTAAGAATAATAAAATTGATGTACCATCAAATGAAGACATTCAACATAGTTTCATTGGAAGAGAATATGGACAAGTTGGTTCATATGTGCATTTTGAACCAAGAAGGCCAATAGACGAATTCAGTTTTAACAAAGTAAAGGCTGTAGTGAAATCCCATATATATTCACTTCCATATCAATTCGAACGTTTTCTTCATCTCAACAATTCTTTTCAAGGTGGCATGTTTATTAAAGTCCGATGTTTAACAATGACTGATACATATCCTTTTGAACATCAGTTATTCAAAATTATTTCTGATGATTTTCCTTTTTTGAAAGAGTTGAATATAAACAATGTGAAACCACAAAAAGAGAAGCAACATTCTTCGACATTAATTCATTTTCCTCATCTTAATCTTCTCAATCTTTTTGAAGCACATGTTGATTATGCTGAGCAATTTCTCGTCGATACTAACACTCATTTACCTTGTTTGTTGGATCTCTGCATCGAATATGAATCACTCGCAATGGTAACAAACAATTTCACTAATGATACAACACGTCTTTATTGTGCTAAATTAAAAGGACTTCATATAGATAAGCCGTTTGTTCGATCAAAGTATTTTGATGAGTATTTTCCTTTATCATTGTAAATGTTGATTTTTTCTTAGAAATTTTTTCAATAAAAGCTATTGAATAAATTACTTGTATCTCGAGTAGAAATACTTGAGTTTGGGCAAGTTATTACGAATATATTTTTTTCATCCCATTGATGACCATCAATTAAACTAACGGGTGGGCCATAAATAATGATGGTCTCCGTATTTCTGGAATATCTCCGCCATTTTTCATTCGTTCGATCTAATTTTTTTTTGAACGATGCGTCATTCGATTC
>OENM01003037.1:0-10462 GCA_900239745.1 Rotaria magnacalcarata
AATCTATTTTAATGGCACTGTTATAACTTATAACAGTGCCATTAAAATAGATTTATAATCACACGAAAATCAATTATAATCAGATTTTCCGCGATTTATTTTTACATGGGAATTGAAATGAATAAAGTATATGGAAAAAATGGAAAAAAATCAATAATAAAATTGCCGATCCATTTTTTGATTAAGTTAGCTTTGAATGGATAATTCACAAAAAGGATAATAAAGTTGACCAAGATTAAATGTCAACATCATGTTATTCAGTTGACTACGTTGCTTGAATTAAATAGGTAAATGCTCAATACAATGATAGCAAAGAAGATCAAAAAGTTATGTTTCACATTTTGTCGACCAATTTTCAAGAAAATAACGTATCATGCAACCTAAAAATTCATTAAGAAAAAATTTCGTCGCAACAATACATACCTATCGAGTTATTGGACATTTGATACAGATTGAATTATATAGATGAGGAAAACAATGATCAAGAAGAGAAAAAAAATAGAAATGCTTGTTAGATCTTTATGCTTACGATGTTTTCTCTCTCTAATTCGATAAAGGTTAATAACATTATATTTAATTTGTTTAATATCTTTATATTTTATTTTATTTGGCATGAATAACAAAAAATAAGGAATTAAAATAACGAAAGAAACGGATCATTTGTGAAACAATTGTTTTTAGAAGAAGAAAGAATGAGAAAAGTCATTTGATCGATTATTTGAACATATCATATAAGATATTAAGATCAAATCCGTCGTTTACGTTTTGTCTGCCGTATTGCAACAGTTGAATTTGTCATACTAGCAAGTGGAGGACGACTTAAAGAAGAGTCAACATTTTCTTGTGGAGCATTTTTCATCAATATATCATCATTTTCTTCTTCATTTAAATTTTGTTTACGTTTTCGTTTCTTTTCTGCTTGAAGTTGAGAATTGCAATCAGATGGCGACACGTTCACGTTGTTTGCGTTGCATCTATATAAGAAATAGATGATTAAGAAATAAATGATATAGAAATATATAACTCACTCATTTGCATCAGAAGTCATACTATATACATTTGAATGAGAACTGTCAGTCGAAGTAGTTGATTCTGTTGTTTGATTAATAACAAAAGAATTATGTTTATCAACAGAATGATCCAATAAAGTTGTAATAATTTGTGATTGACTTTGGGATTCATTAGTAAGTGCTGTTGTATCGTTTGAGACAGAATAAGATGAAATAGATGGCAGTTGAAGACGCTCGCGATGAATATCAATATTCTTATCCTTTATCAATACTCGAATTGAAGTAGAGATAAATTGTTTACAACCGTGTAATACACAGTATAAAAATCGAATGGTTCTGCTCTTTTTATCAAATGATAATTCAAAAATGGAATACATTGCGATAAGAAGACCAAGGGCATCATCGGGTGAACTTGTTGAAACAATTGGATTGAAGTCAACGTAAATATGAATGACATCATCAATCGAGACCAATGTTGGATATGGTGTTGGTGGTTCCTATAAAAACTTATGCTTATAACTTGTACTAATAAAAACAATAGCTATGCCATGATACATCACTGTCTAGTGTCAATATATTTCAAAGAGATCTAATATTTGAAGTCAACAGTTGAGAAAAATTACAGTTATAAATAAATCATTGCGATACGAGTCTTCAACATGAATATATGTCAATCAAAAGAGACCATTCAAAAGATACAAGATGCAGATCAGTTTTGAAGAAGATAGAACACCGAATAAGATAAAGGTCTTTCTTAACAACTACAACTTTAAATGTACTTTATGTATCTTTTATCATTTAAATCAATCGTTTATTGACTGAGATAAATTCAAACTAATATCATCTCTGTTTTTAAGTACAATCGTGAACATATAAATGATAAACTCACCTTTTCACAGAATATATGTTGAGCAGTCTCGCCGAACTTTCGAAATAAGATTTTAATTAATCGAATAGGAGATGAATCTAAAATCAGGAATTGTTTATTCATGAATGTTTATCATTAATTTTATTTATCGGTAATAAATGCAGGAGTTTCAACTAATTTATCTAGTAAAATAGGAACTTGTTGTCGAACTTCTTTACTTAAGACAATGCTCGTCAGCATTTTTACTTCTTCGAAGAGCTATAATATAAAACAATTGTCTAATGCAAAGATATAATTTTGAGCAACCAATTTACCAGGAAAGCATTACTATAAGCAGGAAAATTCTTCATAATATCACTTGTTGATTGATCTCGTACGATTTGTCGACGAAAGATAAATGTTTCTTTCCATAACCGTAATTGAGTGCTAACATCAAGTTGAGAAAAATTTTGTAATTGTACCACTTTAGATTGAATTTCATCAGACAACTCTTCGCTATAAGGCATTATTACCATCTAGAAGAAAAAATGAAGTAATAAGTAACACTTAATTCTTAGTTACCTGTTTATTTCTATCACGTTCAACAATTGTACCATTTTTTTGTTTGACTGGACGTCCAGATCCCAAATTTGAATATTTTGAGCGAAAGACTTGAACAAGATTGCTATTTGGATGATCAGCACGTGTTCGTTTTAATTTAGTTTGTAATGCATCTTTCCAAATGGCCTTAAATTTAAAAAGTGATATTTTTTCTAAATGATAAGTCAACTTACTAGATTTTCTGGTGTTGAGGGTAATCTCAGACATCGTACAAAAGCAGAGCCAATGATATTATATTGTGTTTTTGATAGATAGATAATTAAAGAAAGGAAAAATAAAAATGAATGGAAATTTCTAAAACAATTGAAAAAGCTTTTTCAATGAAAAAACCATATAGTTTTATGTTGGTCGTTCAATCTTGGACTATGGGTAAAGTATTAACTAAACATGAATAAGAATCTGATCAAGTTTTGAAACTGTTGATAATATCATAATAGAGAGAAATCGCGCCTTATCATTTGAGATATTTTGACAAAAAAATGTTTAAGTTAACGGTTTCTATTTTCATATTTGTTGAAATATAAATTTTAACAAGTCAATTAATAACAAAAGCTAATTGTGAGTTTTAAATAAAAAACTGTAGAAAAAGAATAGAAAAAAATCGATTGATCAGATATAGAACAACATGAGAACTATATGTATTTCACTATAGAAATAACTTACAGCGCGTTATAATTTTCAACCAGATCATGAACTACTGCATCGATTAGTATTTGTCGACCTTGGTAATGTGGACCAAAACTTTTGAGATTTCCAGCTTCAATATCTTTCAATAAAGCTTTTAGTAACATTGGTAAGATGCATCTAAGTCAAACGTCGAGTAAATTTTTTTCGTTTTTTTAATACATATTCTTGTTCAGCGCAACGTGCTGATCATTTTATGTGCTTACCATTTTTTGCAAAGTGACTTTTCGGTAGAGAAAATCTTAAAATACTGTGAAGTCCTCCAAAGTTCTCTAAGATGGAAAATCCTGCCTGGCCGAGGAAAAAAGTGCCATAACTTTTTTTCTTCTTGTTGTAGAGATCTCACGTTTTCATATTTGGATTCCTCGTGGAAAACGGCATTTAAAGAGGGTATTCAAAAATCTCAAAGTCAAAACTCGTAGTTTTGCCAAGAGCGACGGTCCCTATCACTGAAAACAGAGACCCCTTCCCGCCAAAAATGCTACTGCTTTTTCCGTAGATAGCCAGCCATTTTTCTTGATAGCCAAAAGAACCCCCATGAGTTGGGCTACAAAACTATGGAGAGTTTTTTTTAACTTGTTTTCCTTGAGAAGCAATGTGAGATGGAAGGTTCAAAGTTGCAGAACCGAAAAAACAATTTTTGAGTTTTTTTAAATTTTTTCGCATCTTATTCTTTTAAACGTCTTTTATAGGCAGAATCTTGTGAGGAATTCGTTGGNCTTTAGATAGGTCTGAGACCGAATGTGAAAGAGTTTTTGCTAGCAAGTCAGCACATTCTTCTACGTCAGACAGTTTTAGCTTCCAGTTATCTTCTTGGGCTTGAAGTGAAGGTTTTTTCTATGTAGATCTATTTACAAAACTCAAACCATCAAGTGACACATTCAAGTCATTGAAAGAAAAGAAATTAAAGATAAAGCTGAACAAAACTGTACACTGGCGAAACGATGATACGCTTCCACATCTTCAAACAACAGAAACAAATAAAATCAAAACCAAACACTGTTAATGTTAGGTAGTGGCGCTATCTGCGACCACTACCTCTCTCTCTTTGTCTCATATCTTCTATTGGTCAAGAGACCTAAAGGAGAAGAGATGGAAAAAGGAGGGAGAAGGGGGAAGGGTAAAATAAAGTAGTCGAGTTAGTGAAAAGACTAACAATTGGTGCCGTGACCCGCTTCGACAATTGTCGAATATATAATTAATTATTCTTATTTTGACTGTATACTTATTGGCTGTTCTACTTGGTATTTATCCTGTATGGTGACAACTCGTTTACAACATCATCAATTATTTGCACAAGAAGTACAACGTCTATCTCTCATCGATATGGAACCTTCTGACACCTCACCTTCTTCTCATTCCACTGTTTATCGACCATTATTTACATCGAATATGGAAGCACAATTTATGAGTACATTAGCGAAAGAGCAAGTAAAAACATTAACTAAATTTAGTGGTTCGGAATCGGAAGATGTTACTCAATGGCTTAAACATATTGAAGAAGTATTTGATCGTGCTCTAATACAATCGTCCAATAAATATCTAGCAATCCAATCTTACTTAACCGATGCAGCACTTAAATGGTTCCGTTTTAACAAGACAAACATGCTGGATTGGTCGTCATTTAAAATCGCTATCGTTCAAGCTTACCAACCATCAATTCATCAAGCTTTACTTAAAATGGAACAACGAACTCAACTACATGGTGAATCAGTCATGGAATATTATTATGATAAACTTAATCTATGTGTACAAGCAGACGCTAACATGAGCTCGTCGATGATTATCCATTATTTAACGAAAGGTTTACACGATTCATTAATAGCTCATGTTATTCGCAGACATCCAGCAACACCCAATGAATTTCTTAATATTGCGCAAGACGAAGAAAAAATTTTATTAACATGGAAAGGTTTATCGTCTACTTCAACAAATGAACCTGATCGTTATCAAAATGAAGATATTTACATGGATCATAACGTAAATGTTGTTAAACGTCCAATTAATATACGAAATCAATCCTCTAATTGGCAACATAATCAATCACCTCCACAACCACTTATGCAAGTACCAATTGATTCATTTCCATCGTCATCTCGTCGTTCTTCTTTTCAACATCGTCCTTCATCATTTGCTTCACCACAATGTTACGAATGTCAGCGATTTGGACATATTGCCAGATATTGTCCTAATCGAAAAAACTTCTAAGGAGGTATCGAGATGGTGGTACCTCTATGAAAAAGAAAAAACCATCACCCCTTTGTTCATCATCAATTGAAGTTCCTGTTAATAATATCATCACCAAAGTGTTAGTTGATACAGGTGCAGCTATATCTCTTATACATGAAACAACATTACAAAATATGACACATAAACCAATTGATGCATGTTCGCTAAAAGAAGTTCATACCGCTAATAGCGGATTTATATCTCTTATTGGATTAGTACATCTTAATGTTCAAGTTAATCATCTTAATACGGGTGTTGATGTATATGTTACTCGTGATCTTGTTTGTCCAATGTTATTGGGAAGAGATTGGATTCAAATGAATCATGTGAATATTAATTTTTACACAAATCGTATTTATCTTCATGGTGGTATTACTTCTGTTCCTTTAATACCTATTCCTCGTCATGAACCATTAATTATGTCATTGCAACATACTATTACTATTCCACCATTTCACGAAAAATTTATTTCTGGGTATGTACCAATTAAATCATCAAATGATGTATTGTTTACACCGAATTTAGCACTACAACATACAAAACTTGTTCTTGTTCCGCATGCTATTTTACATATTCGTGATTATCATGGTATTATCTCCATTAGAAATGATACACATCGTTCAAAAACTATTCCTCGTCATACTTCACTCGGACTTATATCTCAATCAACTGAACAATTAAACATCAATATTATTCATAAACAGACCACGAACAATCGTAATCCTCCTTCTATTTCTTCATCTTTAGTTTCTTGTACTCATTGTGCTAGTCAATTTTGTAATGAACAAGAACTGTATCAACATTTTCTCATTTGTTGTAATAAACATTTATTATGTGAAAATAAAACAGTAGACGCATTAGTCAAACATATAAAAGATCCTACTCAACGTATGAAAGCTTATCTAATAATTCACCAATACGAACAACTTTTCGATGATTCATGTGTGAAGGGAATTAACTGTTCTCCTCAATCAGCTATCAACACGGGTGATCATCCGCCTCTAGCTACAAATCCTCGTCGTATTTCAACCCTTAACAGACAAATTATAAATGATGAAGTAAAGAAAATGTTAAATAGTGGAATTATTAGTCCTTCGACTTCACCTTGGGCTTCTCCGGTCGTTATTGTTAAGAAACATGATGGATCTCCTCGATTTTGTATCGACTATAGAAAACTCAATTCTATTACTCAAAAAGATATTTATCCTTTGCCACGTATTGATGATGTTATTGAACGCTTGAATGGATCACACATTTTTTCTAAAATTGATTTACGTAGTGGATATTTTCAAGTCCCATTAGATAATGAAGAACGTAATAAAACAGCATTTATCACTCATGATGGCCTATGGCATTTTAATCGTTTGCCACAAGGTTTAAAAAATTCTCCATCAGTGTTTCAAAGATTAATGAATAATACACTTGGCTCATTACGTTGGGATGTCTGTCTCGCTTATTTAGATGATGTCGTTATTTATTCGCGTTCTTTTAATCAACACCTGATAGATCTTGATAACATTTGTCACGTATTACACGAGTCAAATTTTAAATTAAATTACAACAAATGTTCATTTTTTCAACAGGAAATTTCTTTTTTAGGACATAAGATTAGTGCAGCTGGTTGTTCTCCGAATGATGATAATGTTCGTGCGATTTTACAATTCCCAGTACCTAAATCGAGTAAAGCTGCTCATTCATTTTTACAGATGGTTGGTTTTTATCGGAAATTCATACCTCGTTTTGCACAAATATCATCTTCACTCAATAAATTTACTCGAAAAGGTTTTTCATTTATTTGGACAGAAACTGAAGAAACATCGTTTAATCACTTAAAAGATGCAATTACATCTCCAGCAGTACTTATACTACCTGATCCAACTAAACCTTATACAATTCGCACAGATGCATCACGGGTTGGTATTGGTGCAGTCCTGCTACAGCAACAAACTCGTGATGATGAAGATGTATCGACAATTCCTGTTTATAAACCAGTTGCATTCGCATCGCGAAGTCTAAAACCTGCAGAAAAACGTTATTCTACTATCGAACTAGAAACATTAGCTATCTGGTGGAGTGTTACTAAAAAATTTCGTACTTATATCGAAGGACAACAATTTACACTCGAGACTGATCACAAACCTTTACTTTCGCTAATGAAGAAATCATACAACAATGCTCGTATTGAACGTTGGATGACAACATTACAAGAATATGATATGATTGTGAAACATATCTCTGGAAAAGATAATACGACTGCCGATGCTCTCTCTCGTTATCCAGTTGACACACCTGAAACTTATTATCATGATACATCACGTGTTATGAACTCGTCAACTCAAACTGAAAATGTTATAATCAACGTAGTTACTACTCGCTCAATGAAAAAACAACATCTTCCTTCTTCTGATACTCACGTTCAACCAACAATAACACCATTTCAATCTATTACATCGTCTACATCGTCTACATCGTCTACAACGACAACAACATCAACAGCTTCACCTGGACAAGTCATCTCCACATTTTTTGATAATGATACGTTAAGTAAACATCAAAATCAAGATTTTCAAATACATAAAATAAAAAATACTTGTCCATTACCTGTTAATTATGTTATTGATGATTACAATGTCCTTTATAAAGTCGTTAATCGTAAATTTGGACAACACATTAACCTACGTTATTTACCTGCTTCGTTAATTTCTAATGTTTTATCAACTTATCACAACTCAACTTTTAATGGTGCTCATTTCGGTATTAAACGGACATTTTACAAGATACGTGATCGATTTTATTGGCCGAATATGTACAAAGATATTGAAAAACATATTTTATCCTGTTTCAATTGTCGACAAAATAAAACTTCTCGTCGTAAACCAGATGGCCATTTGCAATCTATTGAACCCCCTCGTGGCGTGTGGGAGCGCTTAGCTATGGATTATGTTGGACCTGTTCCTCAATCTAAGTCTGGTAAGAAATATTTCATTGTTCTTACAGATCTTTTTTCAAAATTCGTGGTAACCAAAGCCGTTTATGATAATACTTCGACAACAGCTGCTCAATTTTTATTATATGATGTATTTATGACATATGGCACTCCATTAGAGATTATCACAGATAATGGTCGCCACTTCACATCGTCGTTATACAAATCATTGCTTCAATTAACTAATTGCTGTCACGTAAAAACTACACCGTACAACCCACAAGCTAACGGACAATGTGAACGTCATAATGCTACACTAGTTCCTAATCTCGTTGCACTTTCAAATAATTCTCGATCGAATTGGGATGAAAAACTATTACCCACCACATTCAATTACAACGCAACTCAACATGCTTCAACAGGTTGTACCCCATTTGAATTGATGTTCGCGCGTACACCTCGGTTTCTCGCTGATCTTCCTTCGAATCTCATAATTCCTACAGACGTTCAACATTATCAGGACGCAATGACACAATTTATCGAGCATGTTAAAATTGCGGCTAGACACAATAACCTTAAACATCAACATATATCTAAAGCGCGATACGATCGTAATCGTTCAAACCCGCAATATCTTGTTGGTCAACACGTTTTAATCCGTAATCGCGTTTCATCTTCTAATAAATTTTCTTCCAAATTTATCGGTCCGTACATAGTTATCAATAAGCTCAATGACAAAACATATACGGTACAACATTCTACAACCGATCATCGAGCACAAGTAACAGTCAAAGATATTAGGTCTCTTAATTGAACGCCATCATCAATTATCGCAATTGAACTTTTCAATATCTACATAGAAAATTTTTTTTCTTGAATGGATAATATCTCATTATTATCATTTTTTTNTCAGCACATTCTTCTACGTCAGACAGTTTTAGCTTCCAGTTATCTTCTTGGGCTTGAAGTGAAGGTTTTTTCTATGTAGATCTATTTACAAAACTCAAACCATCAAGTGACACATTCAAGTCACTGAAAGAAAAGAAATTAAAGATAAAGCTGAACAAAACTCTACACTGGCGAAACGATGATACGGTTCCACGTCTTCAAACAACAGAAACAAATAAAATCAAAACCAAACACTGTTAATTTATAACTTAGTGTTACTGATACGAGTGTGAGACTTGACGGTGCCGTCACATTTTGAACTAAAGTAAAGTCTCATAACATCAGCGTACGATACACCATCTTTATAACTCTGAAGTGCTTTCCAGAATCTTCTCACCAAACGTAAATGCGTGTCTTTCTTTGAGAACTCCTCACGAGAGACTAAAACAGAAAAAACCAACTCAAGTTTTAAAATTCCTTGAGTATTAGAAAGTTCACTTACCAACAATATTTTTCAATAAAGTCGGAAACGTCTGGTCCGAGTATTTCCGAACAAATTGCTTTTGAAAGCACCACAACCCCTCACATATGTTTAACTCACAATGGAATTTAGGACAGAAATGAATTCTTACGTGGTACTTTTGCGCAAGAAGTTCGAGACGAGAGACCTGTGAAAGGCAAATAAAATAGTAAATTTTTGGAAGATAGCAGAATATTGTGAGACTCCTACATTTTGAAATGCTGGATGAGTTGAGAGATGATCACGTAAGGCAGGAAGTTTGAATTTTTCGGGTTGGGCAATACCTAACTCTTTTGCAATGACGTCGAGCCCTTTACTTAGACCCTTATTTGGGCCACTCTGAAAGAAACAGTCGATTGATCTTGCTTTTCCATTTGGATCGAGATATCTAGACAATTGGAGAAGTTGCAAATGTTGGCTAAGACAAAAAAATCCGATTTCAAACTTACTGAATTTTATCAACAGTACACTTAGTGCCAACTGAGCGACTAAAGTCATTAACTGAATGAGACTTAGCTGTATGTGTACGTGCTTGTTCGAAAACACATTCAATTGTATGTCCTTTGAAACATTCCTTAAATTCTATCATCTGGAACAGGCGCTCACACTGTCCTAGAACTGCAGCATTATCCAGATAATTATCATAACCAACGTTGAGTGAAGCGCTGGCAGTGTTTAGAACATATTCTAAGTCTGTTGGTGCACCTAGTTGATGGTATTTCTGAAGAGCACGAGCA
>OENM01003039.1:0-12428 GCA_900239745.1 Rotaria magnacalcarata
TGTTTGAAATCTGGAAAATAATCGACGCATGAAATAATTTTATTATTTTTAAAGTCATTGAATGAATGTTGACAATCATCATTTGATAATGAATAAACTTGATCGTTTAAATACAGACATGATCGTATGTTAAATAGAAGTTTATTTAATTGAAACAAATGATTGATGATATTGTATATATTTCAAATTATAATCATCAACAAATCTTTTCTCACAATGCACGACAAGATGTAAATCGAGTTCTTCCAGAGGGTGTGGGCGTGGGTGCGGGTGTGGGTGTAGGGTGTGGGGTGTAGGTGTGGGTGTGGGTGTTAATCCTTTCGCACCCCACCCCCACCCGCACACTCACACACCCACACCCTCCACGAGTATTCAAGGAATATTTCTGATATTTTAAACCACTGTACTTGAAATCAATAATTTCCGCTATACATAATAACCCGGTTAGTAGCGATTTTCTTTTAAAACTTTTTCTGTGGACAGATTACGGTTTCTTTGTATTTATGAATAATAAGTAAAGATAAACTTTTTATATTACCTTTAACGGTCATTTTTACGGGAACTTTAAGTTTTTCGATTCCATATTCAATGACGGCAGTATATGTTCCTGAATCAACAAAATCTGTTTTATTGACATTAAGAATGATTTGATATCTTGCTTCCATTTGATATTTAGCTGATGGTTGTATAGGATTTCCATTGAAGAGCCAAGTAATATTTGGTCTTGGTAAACCATCAATTTCAAATGTAATTTGAGCATTTTTTGTGTGTAACACATCGACATCACTTGATGTTTGTTTTAACGCAAGTGGAGCTAAAGAAAAATAAATAATTAAGCATGATCAATCTGTTAAAAATCACAATAAACTTATTATTTACCCATTGATAAATTATAATAATATGAGAGTGAGGATTTTCGTACAGGTTTTATATTCATAATTTGAAAAGCAATAAAACTGTGTGGAATGAGTTTGGAGTGAAAAGGAATTCGTAAATATTCAACAAAAAATAGATAAAATCTCATGTGATATATATGGGCATGGCTAACCATAGGGTACCCAAATTTGCTTTCTTTCTATTATTAGTTAAAAAACCTAACCATATTAGAGGCAAATAATCACTCTCATCGTGAAACTACTAAATTTCAAATATTTGCTGATCGCTGTCTTTTATGAAATTATTGAGTTCCTGAAATCGTGTCGTGTCGTTTTGAAGAGACTAAATAATCTCATATAAGACAGTGATCAACAGCTAATATTTGAAATTAAGTAGTTTCACGATGGAAGTGATAATTTGCCTCGAATATGGTTAGGTTTTTTAACTGATAATAGAAAGAAAGCAAACCGGAGTACCCTATCGTTGACAATGCTCATATATTATTGGATAGAGCTGAATGAGCTGATTATCAACACATAGGTTTTATATGGAATGATTCAGTCGTTCGCTAAGAAAACTTCAAATGGTCATGAAATTAATACGATGACATAGAAAAACGAAGATTTATTATTTTTTCAAATCTTGTTAAATATTTTTCCTATATATATAAGCGATTAATTTGGTCAAATAGCTCAATTTTTTGCTTTTTATATATAAAGTTTCAATCTTGTAATGGGCAAAAAGATGATTTTTTTTATCCAGTATACTATATGTGCAAGAACAATTATCTGAAACTCAATATGATGGTTTGACATCGGAGAAATCAGAAATCTCGACAGGTTCTATCTCGTCGCTTGTCGGTCCCCTTTCTTTTCACTCAACGCCAGGTCGACACAAAAAAATCAAAACTAAATAGTAGCTTTTGTGTCGGCTAGCATATAAATCCCCTCCCAGAATAGCAAAGGCATGGCCTTCTAACGGGTGGGCCAGAATAAATTAGACTGTTTGTATTTTGAACATTGCTCGTCAATTCTCCATTAGATTGAGATATATTTTTGTATCAAAATATAGCGCTTGAAATTCTCTACAAAACAATATATGACTAGACCAAAAAACTGTTTTAGATATCTTTGAAAAAAGACGAAAACTAAAGACGTACATACAGCTGTAAAAACTAAATGATGGGTGTCCCATAATAAATGGCTGCACTTTGCATGTCATATTTTAATGGCTAAATACATTTTACTAAAAGAACAAAATGTAGCGCAAGATGCAGCGTGAAAAGCTCTACAATCTACGAGCTAATGTTTATTTTAAGTGCATACTTTCTTTTTCAAAAAAACAAAAACTCTGTGCGACCAATTTTCGCCATTGGGAAAAATCATTCTTTTTAACACGAACGAGAATTCGTTTGTCTTATTTTATCTTTTTATCACCTAATATGTTTCCTTAAAAAAACAAAATATAGCACAAGATGCAGCGTGAAAAAATCTACAATTTACAAAGAACAATTTATTATATTTGTGTACTTTTTATTTAAAAAAAACTGCAAATTCAGTGCGATCGACTTTTGCAACCGCGAAAATTGGTTGCACAGAGTTTTTGTTTTTTTGAAAACAAAAATTATACACTTAAAATAAACATTAGCTTGCAGATTGTAGAGCTTTTCACGCTGCATATTGTGCTATATTTTTTTTTTAATAAAACGTATTTAGAGATTAAAATATGAAATGCAAAGTGGGACCATTTATTATGCGTCACGTATTTACTTTTCACAGCTTTTATATATCTTTACTTTTCATATTTTTTCAAATATATCTAAAACAGTTTTTTGGTCTAGTCATATATTGTTTTGGTGAGAATTTCAAGCGCTATCTTTTGACACAAAATGTATCTCAATCTAATGGAGAATTGAAGAGCAATGTTCAAAATACAAACAGCCTAATGTATTCTGGCCCACCCGTTATTATGTTCCAGTGAATCGCTCTTTTTTGGGTGGCGTTCTTTTGTGTCATGTCCGAAGTTTTTTCTTTAGTTATACCCATTTTTCCGCAAATTTCCTTGACATTGGTATGGCGTTATATTATGTCCAGAGAATCAAATGGTCCGGGGTGGCCTTCTATTCCTGGTGCCTTTCTCTTATAGGGTGAGGTTCAATTTTGGAGGGGGGGGNTAAATATTCATCAGGAAGTGGCAGCTAAGGACCTCATATAGGTAGCCTACGAAAAACTAAAGCCCACCGATAGGTAGTTCAGGGGTAACTTAGACCTACCAATACAATATTACTTATTGTATTGGTGTAGGGGTGAGATTGTGCTTGGGTGAGGTGCGGCCATTCGCGTAGTTGTGAGGTTTGAGACTCATGACAAGCGCAACCATACCGCACATCTCACACCTAAACCCTTTTTTCGGCGTTTTAACGCGTCTTTTAAATTCTTGTTTGCTTGAGTTGAATAAAAATGATTTTAGCACCCTTGGTTTTTTCAATATGGATATGATTGTAGGTCTTCTCTCAGCTTTTAGCACATGTGGATTTACAATCACACAGATTTGCATTCTACAAGTGACTCAGGAACAATATTATAACCGAAAAGTCGTTTCAAAGCCAGATGGAAGATGGCAAATATAGAATAGACGAACTCTCATTGAGCTCGTCAGTCAATTCATGTAAAAAAGAGAGCCGAAGAAATTTTCATTAGGTCTGGAACATGACTTCAGTACAAATGAGAACGCATATGAGAGTATATTAGATGCAAATACACAAATCCACCGTTGACTTCAGCAAGGTGTTGGTAGGATTTATCCTAAGATAGGTCACTTTGAGATTGTTTGTACACAGTTTACTGGACGGGATTCAATTTGATGACGTCAGCGAGAGAAGTGAAAGAAGACATCAAATAGTGTTTCGAACAAAGATCTACAATAGACAAACAAAAAGGGCAAACTTACGATTTTTCTCTTGTTTCCCCTGTGTACTAATAGGTTCACTAAGTTGACTAACTGCACTAAGTCCGATTACTGTGATAGCTTGCACTTTGAATACAAATGTGGTCTTTGATGGCAGACCTAACATAACTATCTCCGTATCATTAGCTTTTGTATTTATTTCAGTCCATTTGCTTTCTTCCATACTGTCATTTTCGTGAGCTAATATTTCACTACTGTATTTTCGATACATAACTTTGTATTTGTTTACTTGTTCAGTTCCACTTGCTACATCTGTCCATGTTAATGTTACATTATTGTCTGTAACATTTTTCGCATACGGCGTACCTGATTTACTTGGTATGATAAAGCCTTTTTTTTCTGCTCCATCATCGTAGAGAATAAGTTCAGCGTTTTTAATATGATCAGCTAAATATTCTTCGTCAACAATAAATTTTAGTTTTTCATTGTCAACATTCGCTTTTGCAAACTCTATAAATTGTTGTACATTTTTGCGAATATTTGCTATAATACGACGGTCTTCATGNTCTTATCATATCGATAATTGTACATATCACTAAGTTGCGCATCATTTTCTTCAACGAAACGAAATGAAAGACACACAATATAATCATATCTAGTGTCACCAAGAACTTCAGATAGTGACAATGATTCATTCATAATATTTAAGCTCTTATCTTGGGCGAGATTTCCGACCCATGACGTGATTAACGCGATTTCTTTTCGTTTTTCTTCTAGCCATGATTCTAGTTTTCGCTGATTAAATGGCGATGAATCAACTTGTTTAAAAAAATTAAATAAAACAGATTCTTCAATACCAGTATTTCCGCGTAGTTTTGGTAGATTCAGTGCGATCTCTTTTTTCAAATCACGTTGGATTTCCTTTAATCGCTCGATAAAATCCAATAAATGGTTTTTCATATATTTAAAATGTGTAAATATCGCATTCTCTGATAAGTCTAATGCTCTTACTTCCACAGAATGCAGTCTTTCAATTGCTGATATTGAGTAATCAATCAAATTCGATGATATATCTCGAACGATTCGCATCGCTTTATTATCCAGTAAATGTAACGGATAGAGCCAAACCTTTTTCGGTACGGCGTTTTCATTCTTTTCACCTAACAGTGACGGTAACTGACGATACATTTTAACAGCTTCAGCAAATGTATTTGGATTTGCATTCAAACGAAAATCACCATAAAATTTACAATGCAATTTATCAACGAATTTCTTTTCTTGATCGGTTAAATCTAATTTAGCTTCGCCATCGATTTTAAATATTGGATTGTCAAATACTGCTCTTAATGAACCGCTAATTTCTTTTTTAGATTCACCAGTCGATACTGTACGATCAAATATAAAGAATGCTTCGGCACCATAAAGGACACCAGTAACGACATGTGTTGCAAGATCTATATCATGTAAATCTGGATGATTCAGATTACCTTTACCAAGATGTTTCATTGTTAAGGTTTCCATATGTGTTGTAGTTGAATATTTTAGTGTCACACGTGCTTCATGGTTTGTCCTCTGATAATCTTCAGCATATTTTGCAGAACCTGAAACACGGATTAGACCACCAAGCAGACTTAATTTTAAACTCGCGTCGACTCCCAAAGCGTGTGCCTTATTCTGTAATGAATCTTCAGCGATTATTTCAAAGCCAGTAAACGGTTGTTTACGTGATATTGTATTGTTAGCCAAGATTTCTGGATCCCACAGAGTAGCGGCAGTGATTATTTCATCACTACGAATATTATAGAGCGTACCCAAGTGTAATGGACGTCCCAATGTAACCATTGTAATTGGTTGTTGTTTGGCCATTATTTTCAATGACCCGTAATAAATAATTAAAAATATCAGGCGTAAAATAAGCATTGAATTTTGCTTTATCTTTTTCTTATGCAACTAAAAAGTTTTAAAAAATTCCAGTATACGATATGCGAAACTACACATTGGTTTGTGCCAAGAGATGATAGATAATTTTAGAACTCTGGTTTCTTGAAGAGACTATGATCATTGCTCTATCACTCATCTAATAGAAAACAGGAGATATATTTCATTAAATCTGTATAATAATAGAAGGTTGGAAGGTTACACATGGGACTATGTAGATGATTTCATGATTTCGAGTCATTTAATCTGATTCGTGAATTTTAACATTGTTTTTTCGTTTGTAGATGCCTGATCTAATCCACAGATTTGATAGAGTGTAGATATCAGATTCTAGTGTTGGGAGTGAGTGTGAGGATGATGATTACTTCTTCATCTTTAACTTCACTCTCACATCCTTAAGATAGGAGATCAGTCTGCTTTTCGATTGATTTACTCTCACCCCCATTCATCCTTCTGTTACCTCTAGGGAAATTGTTTGGTAATTAACGGGAAAAGCCTCCCATTCTTGGGAAGACTTCTAATTTATCGACGGGTTTATAGCACTCATTCTGTTTAAAACATATTCCGACTCTCGTTCAAATCATGTTTTTGAATCAAAACTGGAGCCAGAGAAGTGCCTTATATCTATGAATGCATTCTTTAATAAGGCATCTCAGTAGGGATGTGCGGCGTCAGTGACAACACCGAAAAAACCGTCACTTTTGTCACTGATAGTGACGCTCAGTGCACACTGACTTCACTGACATCTCTTAATTAATTGTTACATAATACTGCAAGACATGTGCTTTAGATAAACAAAGAATGATCATAAACTAGATACATGTTTTTTTGTCGAAGATTTTCACTTATAACTTCTTTATCTAATTCTTCGACGAAGATGCATTATTTTTCTTCACGTTTCTAAAACTTTAACCATTAATTTTTCTGAAAAATATATGCATCTACTTTATGATCATTCTTTGTTTATCTAAAGCACATGTCTTGCAGTATTATGTAAAAATTAATTATGAGATGTCAGTGAAGTCAGTGTGCCTGACATACCAGTGACGCCGATGGTATAAGCGCATCAGTGACGTCGGCGTCAGTGTGATCAATATTTCAGTGATCAGTGTTGCAGAACCCATCAGTGTGCACTGAGTACCGCTGTCGGTGTCTATCGGTGTTCAGTGAATGCACACCGCACGTGTCTACATCTCAGTATAAACTTGATCAATTTGACGTCCGAACAGCTATCACGATTTGCACCAAAAAGCTCGAAAAGCTTCTCGGAAAAATGAATACGAGAAGAAACTCTGATATCACTTGTCTAATTAAATTTACCAAATAATTAAAGTTCATACTAAATAATGTGAAACATCTAAATATATTTTCGCTTGTATTTACTTAAAAAGATATTTTGAATATACAGAAGCAAAAAGAGAGAAACGGAATTATACCCAAACTCAAATAGTTTGGGGAATTCAGATGACAGATCAAAACCCGAAACAAAAATGATTAGACCAAATCTAAATCCAACTCTCTAATGGCTTGAATTTGGTAGATTTTTCACTAGCATCTAAGGTACTTATAGATATTGACGTATTGAACTTAACTAGGGTTCTTTATACTTTTTTCTATTTCTCCTAGTACAATGAATGTTGATTATAAGAGCCACAAGAAGGAAATAAGATCCAAACTTACTTCTGTTAACAGCGTTACAACAATTCTGAAATGAATATGTGCGGATCAGGGACCCTAACAGCATAGTTTTTTATACTCTATGCTGTACTGTACGCAGTCCTTCCAAAAAACTTCGCGCTGCGCTGTGCGGTGCGCGGTTATGTAAAAAACTGAAGTGAATTGGACTATCTGATCTTGCAGATTGTATCACATTTGTTCTTTATTAGTCTGTCTACTTATTTACAACCAAATCACAAGAGAAGAACAGCGAAACTTTTTCATCGTATGAGGGAGGGAAATATTCTATACAGCCATGCTGTAAAAACCCAAATAAACTCTTATATTGTTTTTCCCTTTCTTTTATCCATGAACAACGTGTTCACCTCTGAATAGGAAACAAAAAGAATGACACGCATTCAGTGTTTTGAACTGTACATATTTTCAAAAGAGCGAATCAGAAATGGAAGACATCAATGGTTCTGTTGGCATGTTGGATATGCGAGGAGAACTAAAGCTAAACATGAGATTAGTGTAGAAGTTTTGAAGTTTGAAGAACGGACACACAGCTGTTATTTGTATTCTTTCTTGTTTGTCTATCTATTCTCTCTCTTAGGCCCATATTCATCAGTGAATGTGGACTCGTTATTAAACTAATCGAGTTTTACCATCGAACACTCTGAGACAAAGTGATTTGGCATGCAGCGACTGTGAGGCTCAACGGATTTCCGAATTTCATCAAACACGCCAGAAAATCAGGCGGTCTCGCCTCATCTATATCGAAGACAGAGAGAGAAGACAACACACGGATAGCATGGAAGAAAAGAACCGCACTACAAGAACAACATCGATCATGACGGTCCAGTAGAAGATCGAGAGAGAGCGAGAGAAGACAATACGCTGATGAGCAAGACACGCTGTAGGGGGCTTTATGACTTGGACGGTGACAAGTCATAACAGTGAGCAGCGACGTCTCTACAATGCACTTTCTGTAAAAGGACAAAGGAGTAAAAGAGTTTACCATCTTGACTTTTCTGTGTGGTACTGTACGCGATTGTTTTAAAAAACTGCACTGCACTGTGCTGTGTGGCAGCGCGCTGCCACGCATTAGGATGCCTGGTGCGGATGTGTGTATATAAATCTATGACGTGCGAATGATATATTGCTTATGGTTCAAATAGTTAGTGATAAACCGTTCTCTATTCCTATAAAGAATGTCATCACTCAATTCGATATGGCTTTCTTCTTCTTCTTCCCTTACTAAGATGCCTTTTCATCAATGATTGATAGTGCTATCTATTTTTACATGGTGGAAAATATCGCCATGATATACATCGTAATAAATTACTTGATGAGACAACGAGAAAAGAAGAACTGTGTTTCTGTTCTATGAAAATAACCATATCGGATAGAAGAAGATAATCTGCAAGATTTTTCCACATACTAGCGAACAGTCTGGTCATACGTATATTCAACAATGGGTTATTTGCAGCAGTGTCACATATCCTGCAGATCAGGGATGCATCTGCATCTCACATGAGACGTGGTCATCTCCAGCGAGAGATGTGGCCTCTCTTGTGGGGGATACACATCTCTCACGGGAGACGCAGGCGCATCCCTGATCTGCGGGATATTGGACACTACTAGTTGAGTCACTCGAAACAATGCTAAGGAGATTTTTCAAGAATCATTTTTCAGAGAAAGAACAGTAGGAGGCGGTTTTTTTTCGCTCAAGAAAGACAGTTAAAAATGTCCACTGATAAACTATCTGAAATCAATCAAAACGACATTTCGACTTCGCGTACTCGCGACGATATTTGATACCCATTTTCATCCAAACAACTATCACGATTTACATCCTAAACTCTGAAAAGAATGCAGAATAAATGAATACGAGAAGAAGTTCTTATATTGGTCGAGTAATTGAATTCACAAAATAATTTCATTTTGATACATGACACTCTAAAACATCGAAATATGTTTTTGTTCCTATTTACATGAAAGAAAATATTTTGAATACATCTAAGTCAAGAGAGAGGAACGGAATTATACTAAAACTCAGATAGTTAAATGAGTTCAAGTACTAGATCCTCACCCCTCACAATGAATTAATATAAGTGTCTATGACACATGGATGTTAGATTTTCAAAAGTAATTGAAAATGAAGCTCGTGGATTTACTGAAACTACGACAAAAATATAAAAGACATTTATTTCAAAATGGTTATACATATTTTTTACAGCTTATTTTTTCAATTAGACCTTATTCTTTGTTTTTCCTTTCCTTTCTTTTGTTGTGTAATTTTGTTTTTTGTGCTGAAAACTGTTATGGAGAGCTCTGATGAGTGTTTATATTTCAATAAAAAACACGGCACATGTGGGTGAAGTTAAACTCGGCTTTTATTCTTAATTCAAAGCACATTACACTGAAAAAAAATTCCGTTTTTGGAAACCTTTTTTAATGCTAAAAAAGTTTCCAGATTTGCAACGAATTCGAAACCCTTTTTTAGTATCGTATAATACTATTCGAATTTTCAAAAACGTTTCCAGGGTGCTTGTGAAGTCTTTTTAAGAGTTTCATAGTATTTTGTACGAAACCCTTAAAAACCCCCAATGTTTCGCAGTATTATACGAAACCATCAAAAAAAATGTGCCGGTTTTGCTAAACCTTTCTAAGGGTCCGCATAATACTACGAAACCCTTGGCGTTTTCAAGGGTTTCGCACAAAATAATATAAAACTCTTAAAAAGACTTCACAAGCACCCAGGAAACGTTTTTGAAAATTTGAATAGTATTATACGATACTAAAAAAGGGTTTCGAATTCGTTGCAAATCTCGAAACATTTTTAGCATTAAAAAAGGTTTCCAAAAACGGAATTTTTTTCAGTGTATTTACACTACTTGCGATTTCATTTCGATAAAATATTGATTGTTGAAAACCAAAAGTTGAGACTAGCAGATTGAACTGATCTACTTCTTCAAGAGATAGGTAGGTCTGTTTTTCAATTGAGTGATCCTCACCCTCATTTCTCCAACAGCTAGATAATCCATCTGTCGGTCACTTTTATATTAACCGCAACAGTTTATTATCTCAATCGCACGGCCTATTTTTTTTACTTACTTTAAATATTTCAAAATTTTTCATCCAACTTCTATGAAATAATTTTCTTACCTTTAACTGCGTATTAGTATGTTGTCTTTCTTTTGAGAAAAACTGACAGACTAAAAAGTAACCATCTTCTTATATACGGTCTTTCTTTTTCTTTATTTTTTACTTTGGAAATCGGTATGTTCGGGTATTTTTCCACGTTATGTTAGGTGTCTATTACATTTTACTTATGACAAAGAAGAGGAAGACCTTTTAAAGATAGCTACGAATAGATTACAAAAAAAAATCAATTTAAAAAAAGTTATCGTTTAACATGTAATGTGAGACCGATCATGATGTGAGAAAAAAGCAAAACACAATTTTCATTTGAAAATCACAAAAGTCAACAAAATTTCATCGGAATCTGTCACTATCCAAGGTGAATTGAACATGCATATAACACTTGCTTATCACCAAACTCAAACATATTCAAGTAAATCATAATCATAACTTTTAAAATATCAGCACTTTCCATTTTCAATTCAAATACTATTCAAAGAAGAATCGCTTTTATTCCATAAACAAAATTTACAAACAGTTACACATTTCTATAAGGGATATTTCATTGACGGATTTTTTATTTTTTATTTATTCTTTAAAAGTAATTTATTCCTTTTCATTAAGATTATTTCAATCATTGTGATCAGTTAAAACTGGATTGAAAACAGAAATTCATTTAGGAATAAATATTGACATTAAAAATAATAGTTAATTGAATAGATGCAGGATTATAAACAATATCAATAGATATCACAAAAAGGCTGTGGGTGTGGGCGTAGGTTTTTGACATGAATAATGCTCCGACACACCCACACGCACATCAATCACGCATACCTCTACTTATTCTGATGAGTCAAACCGTTACTAACTTTTAGAGGATGTTAACAAATGAATAAGCTAACCTCTGCTTTTCAAGTGGGATGTGGGTATTGGCGAATTCTCCACTTCGCATGCTCGAACGCGCCCTCGCCGCCACCCACACCCCCAGATCCACATCCACACCTAACCTAGTACTACTCATGACACTAATTTTCAGATCTCAAGTTTCTATGATATTTGTGATCTTATAGAGGGACATCCCTTTTGTTCACTATTCTTTAATAAAACCTTTTAGAAACTTTAATTTTTCGCATAGCGACTATTTCTTATAATATCACATTACTTTATTATATCGAACAAGTTTAATTAACGTTTGAACAATAAATATTCGTTGTGCTTCTAATTCTTTATGTTCTGTTTTATGTCGAACAAGAAATAAATTGTATACAATTGGTTTTAATGCTGATAAAGCTAAATAAAGAATTTTAACAATAATTTATTTTTCTCGAGAATGTTTTTGTTTCCTACCATGTGTTTCAGGTTCGTGTCCACTTACTAATAATCAATCACAATATTTTATTAAATTTTGTACTTCAATAACTTGTTATGAATGAAGTCTATCATGTGGTAACATAGCGAGAAATTCAGCAATACGATAAATAAAATGTGATTAGACATCATAACCTGCTATAGTTTGTTCAATTATTTCAAGCTAATTGATTATCTGAGCAAGAAAATGCTATTAAAAAATAAACGAAAGATTAGAAAATAAAAAAAACGATTAGAAATAGAACGAACTTCATCACCATCTAATAAACTGTAATCAAGACGAATTAAAAGTAATTGAACAAGTAAATCGAGTAGGGCACCTTGAAAATCGTTTTCATTTGTATTCACATATTTTTTAAGATCAGTTTTTAATTGAATAAAAACTATGAAATAGAAAAAAAAACAGAATAAGACGAATTCGTTTTCCTGTTGTTTATTTTACTCTCGTATCGCTATTTATAGTTGATGCGTGACGTGAAATAAATAGATAAATCATCGGTTGTCCAATCGTTATTCTATGAATTTTAGTTAAAGAA
>OENM01003040.1:0-12425 GCA_900239745.1 Rotaria magnacalcarata
TTTCATCGTTCTGTCACATAACATCAGTGACACTGCTTGTCTCTTTCGTTCTATACATATTAGAGCTAACATGTGCTATAGTTTGTTGTATCTATGATACGAATGATTATTCACAGTGAAGTTATTGTCTAGAAAAATTATATAAAACAAGTGAGTTACGAGATAAATAGTAGTCTTGAGTACTTTAATCATTTGAAATCAAAATAAGGAGTCTCATATTGGCACTTCTATCATGTATCAAAGCAGAATAAGTAAAAAAGACAAAAAGGACGTTTGTATTTATTTTGTCCTGCCGCCCGCCAGGACAGGAAGCAATGTCAAATTTTATCCTCTCCTAACGCCCGCCAGGACGTGACTTACGATCAGGACAAACTAGGACAGGATGAAATTTCAAATTTGGTCCTGTCCTGACGCCCGCCAGGACAGGAAAGGACAGGATAGAAAAAGTTGTCCTGTGCACGTCTCTGGTTGGCACATACCAGTATCGCGTAAAAGTATGATTCTCTTCTTTGTATCAATACTAACGGCCTTTTTTCCCATTATCTTTCTTGCAGAATACAATTCACTCTACCAAAGGTCAATATATAATAAACAAACTAACTCCGAACAAATTTGAACGAAAAAGATATACAAACAATGAAAGGGGCCTTATGATTATGTTATAGAATGTTTTTCTTTCTAACCATTTTTACACGTGTCGAAAAGAAGAGAAAAGATAGTAATCACATCTTAATATATCATGTATATGTATGTGCTGAATGAACGTATCAAATCAATAGCTAGGCTCACTTGTAAAATAGAAACCTATTTTTTCTGCATTCAGCATAGGGGGGCTTATAATTATGTTACACCCTCAAGATAGCTCTTTAATGTGTTCTTCGATTATCGCTGTGATGTTCAGCTATTTGTTTCTAATATTTTTTTAATGTGGCGTGCTCAGATACTCTGAATATGGAATGAAAAAAGAAACTCTTTTTAGCATTGTGCATACATTTGGCTTAAGTATCGATATGTAACTGTCAAATGTATTTTTTAAGTTTCTGATAAAAAAAATAAATTCAAGCGATTGTAGCTAGTGTCAGTGATTGATGTCGTTTGTATCCAACTTTTTATTATGTGATAATGTTCAAAATTATCAAGTTTTTCTTTATTCTGTTACGGTATGGTTTCATTGCAGTGTTCTTGTTTTTTTTTATATTGTAAAGACGCTCAGAAGCGCATCTGATCTGGATGAGAGGGTGTACCGATATTGATGGCACGCTTGGATGATTCTCCTTCCATTGTTCTAATATATATCTCCTATCTCTCTCCTATATATACGTGTATTATGTATGAAGATGTTACATTCTGGATATGTGAAGGAACGAATAAGCATCATTGCCGAAAGTGACGGTAAGCCACTCCACCTCTATCCAGTTTGTCATTAGCATATCTATCTAAATAGGGTCCCATATTTATCGTTACACCAAGTATGTAAAAAATTAAACATTCGCGTTGGACTTCACGATATTGATACGATACCGTGTCGTTTTTTGTTTCGGTAATAGCGTGGAGTGTGGATACTCGTACCATGGAGCATGTTTTATTTTCGTTATATCGGTCATGATTACAATTATTGCCCTTTGATAAATTACAAGAGTCTAGGTAAATCTATGACAGCTCAATTCTTTTCATTAGCTGACTAAGTGTCACTGACCTCCAATGCTTCGAGTAATTTTATCAGACTTTGTTGCTTCGCACGATACTATACAAGGAAATATTACTTAATACCTCCAATATGCGAGTCACTGTTACCATTTCACCACCCACATCTAGTATTGTTTGCTTACGCGTGTTTTCTAGCAGGCTTAACTCATTATTCCGCTCGTAAACAAAACTTATTGGATGTGAACATTAAGACATGTGTGTGATTTATTTACACCAAATCCACCTAAATGCCGCAGAGTTTCTGGGTACCATTCAACATATGGGTAATGAAACACTGGCATTCAATCCATCGAAATTCCACGACTTTGCAAGATGATACTCAAGACGAATAAAGCTTTGACAGCCACTCTTCACTTAGACAAGAAGATATATATTTACTACTACTTAGTCTAAAAAACAATGCAAAGAAAATGTAAAATGAAATATTTCACGACTGTTACTGTAAATATATGAGGGAAGCCCATTGTGAAATTTAGAGAAAAAAACGTCAAGGCGACAACATGACAAGAACTAAAAACCTTTCTCGTATGCCAATTTATTTCTTCGTTAATTTAAACTAAAACGCTGAAGCAATAAAATTTCAAAGTCTTCCGTTTCCTACCCGTCAACTGAAAATGTTTGTCACAATACAATAATTTACTTTATTAAATGATTCGTAAAACAAATACTGCAGCACATATAAAAGAAGAAAAAAAAATCTTTTCTAATCACAAAATAAAAGTGTTCGATCGAAAATCTCCACCTTCTACAACTGTACAATAATAAAAAGAAGAAACATACGAACAACACAGACGATAACCGACTTTTGATAAAAACATGAAGATCTTTCCAAGTGTTTTGCTCCTTATTCTTTCTACTCTATATGAGACGGTTGACGGATCACATTTTCGTGGTGGAATTATTTCTTGGTCAGTTTATTTCATTCACGTTTCTTCTTCAACCTGATGTTGTGTATCGGGATTTTTCTATTTTTCTTAATCTTAGGCGTCCTCTAAACAATACACCGTCCGGCTCTCATGCATCAATTCTCATACATCAGAGATATTTTTGGAACAGACAATGGGTTGGCTTTAGCACACCTTATTGTGATGAATCAATCGTTACTTCTCAAGCAGCGATTCCAGTCGGTTCTACAATGACATGTTTACAGAATTGTTCAAGCTCAACATATACTCCACTATCAACTGTGATGACAAGTACAGACTGTGATGCAAATACGTTAATCCAATCATGGGCTGGAGAGCGTTACGATACTTTATCGCTGCCTTTGACAACATCGATTACAATTGGTTTTCCTTCAAATGCATGGTTTACCTCGCTCTATATTGGTGGCGGTTTAAGTTGGTCCATTGTCAATCGTCTCAATTTAGCCGTGAGACCCGACGGTTATATCAACACAAGTCCTGTTACAAATACACTACCAGTAGTATTTGTTCCTGTCAATACACAAACAGTTCACGTTGTACAAATGGCAGATAATGATGATACTGATATATTAAAATGTCGTTGGTCTAATGCAGCAACTAGTACGAACTACAATCGTTACGATGAATGTGGTGGTGTTTGTAGTGGACTTCCCGTTTCAACTGTACTCTATTCATCTAATTGTACTTTGGTTTTTACTCTACCAGTCACAAGCATCTATTATGCTTGTGCACTGCAGATCGAAGATTACTATGACTCTTCCTCAGTTAGTCCAATGAGTTCGGTTCCAATACAGTTTCTATTCTATGCATACACAGCTTCAGGTAGTGCTTGTTCGTCTCGTCCAGCAGTCATCGGTGACCGTCCGAATAGAGGTATGAGTGTGAAATTGTGTCTTAGTCTAATTTAAACACTTAACGATGTTATTTGTTTTTGTATTTGTTTTATACGTTTTCAGCTTGCATTGGAGTTCCGATTAGTAAGTATAATCGATAATAGTGTTTGGTCTGATATCTAACAGCTCTCGTTTAGATGTTCAGTTGAATGAAACGATCATCGTACAAACATACTGTACTGGTCAAACAATTGTTGACTTTGTTACTAGCTCGCCTATTGGAATGGTACATAGTGCGATTTCTAATCCAAGTTCTGGTAAGTATTTCATCGCCTTTGAGCTAGAGGAAGTTAAACTTTGCTGTTTGTAATTTAATATCGTAGGTCTATGGAGAATGACATTGACATGGACTCCCATATCAGCACAATCAGGTCCTCAAGGATTCTGCGCTGCTGCAATTGACAATAATAATCTACAGTCCGACCCATGGTGTATTACATATCTAGTTGACTATACATCGCCGAATATAATTCGTCCCACAATTGTACAGGGATCAGCAAGCCCTATTGGAACAGTTTTCTCGAACCAGTCGATATTTTCAATAATGGGTAAGAAGTTTTTAAAGCATTACTACTCTTTGTTGTAAACTTAACATATTGTTTTCTATATAATGTTCTAACTAAATAGCAACAAATCTTGTTGGTCGCCCAAGTCGAAACGGAACAAATATCTGTTTCAACGATGCAGCGACAAATACGTCAGTAGTATGTTATGATGCTGGTTATGCTTCGAACCTTTTGTATAACGGATACACAATTATTATTATCACGAATGTAGTATGGACTTATGGTCATACATATTATGTAACCATGGATAGTGGATTCGCTAGTGGAAATGTTTTCTGTCGTGAGGCTTGCTTTATCACTCATTGAGACAGAAAAATGAAATTGTTTCTTTTTTGAATTCGTCTAACATGATAGATGCTGAGTCGGCACCGATCACTGACACGACGTTTTGGACCTTCAATATATGGGACCCATCTGTTTCGAGTACAACAACAACAACTACAACACCACCTACGACACACACAGTGACAACAAGAACCATTTCCTTGACAACTGTTAATACATTGGTAAGTTCGAAATCGCAGATATTCTGCTTATTTTTAGAGAATCTCAAATGAGAGCAGTGTTTTCTTATCATAGCTTACGACAACTGGCATTGCTGTCACAAGTGCAACGATGCCACCCAATACTACTACGACAACCACCACTACCATCAGTACAGCAAGTAAAAAAGAGCCTATGTCGTCTCAGTTCCATTCTTTCACTATGGTTATGTTTACTTTTAGCCACCACCAGTGTTACCGTTATAACTACCACTCAGCAGGTTACTGATATGATGATTATAACACCACAAGATTTTGTACGTAGCGTTTATTCTTATGATAACTTTTTTATTTTAATATTGTTTTATCACGTATCGTCAAGGAAACAGCCTGTACACAACCAGTAGCAATCGTTACAACTCTGCTGTCTATTGCTATGGTACCTGTACACATCGTTGGATTGTTCACATTGTTTACAAAAGTGAACAAAACGTTCAATCCAAACTTTATGAGAGCGAAGTTGAGACACAATGAACGAATAAGACGTGTGGCTAGAGGAGGAGCGCAATGACTGTTGTTACATAAACAGCTATCAACTCAGCCATATGACCGAGAAGAATGAATAACTCAAATGGTATTTGCTTGAAAATAGAATCTCACATATGAACACAAAAGGAACAAAACAATTGTGTCAGCTATATTTAATCCTGATCTACTTTTCTGAGTTTACGATTTTTTCGCTTCTTTTGTTTGTTTTTTATTATTTTCCCAACTCTCTAAGTTATAAACTATTATTTACTTAAAAGGGAACTAACTTTTCTCTGCTTACTCACAACTGTTTCCTTTCTATTTCATATTCCCCATCATTCTCTTTTACCCTCTGCTACTTCGGCATATAATAGCAGATTCCATGTATGAAGTGTGGTTTATACTAAGAAAAAATTTAATAAAATATTATTATATATACTTTACCATGATTTTTATACCCGTCCAATGTTAACTTTTCATAAGCGACTTAGGATGGCTTACCCTAGAATATGTGACTTAGCATTGCTTGTATCTGTATGTTTTAAGCTGCTTTTTGCAGTTAATAGTTTAGTTCAACTTGAACGTTTCTCATTGCTCTCTATTTGAACCATAGTATTGTGCTATTAAATTGAGCATTCACTTCAATATTATATTGTGATTGTCTTGATGTCATTTCTGTCGGTGCTAGACAACAGTGAATCACGTTAACAAAGATAAACGTGTCTTCTTATCTCTCTAAAACAAAGTTGTTATATGGAACCTTTTAATGTAATACCATAATCTCTTTCTATTTGGAAACTTCTATTCAGTGTAAAAGGATAGTTCTGGTCTATAAGAGAAAAAAATTTTTCCTGTCGTGTAACGATTTTAAATCATACTCGACTCCAGTTTCGTAGGTAATACAATGTTAGCGTTTTAAAAAAGTTCGATTTTTTCAACGTTTTACGTCGGTACAACGTTCCATTTCACCTTCATCAATAACAATTAAACATAGATTTGTCGCAATCGATTGAATTTCACAGGTAGGTAGGCATCAAATAAATCCTGATTCATAGTTTGCTCTTTTTTTGTCAAATTGGAAATGCAATGTATTTTTTATTACTATTTATACACGAAACTAATCCATATTCTTGTTGATATAAATCAGAGATCGGCAAGTCACACTTTCTCGACCCAAGTCACGCTGTTGATTTATTGTATCACTGCAAAACTTTGTAATTTTATTCTCTATCAATGTATCAGTAGTGTCAAACTTGAAACTTGAATTCAGTTGAAAATTGAAATTTTCTATTTTCAACTGAATTCAAGTTTCAAGTTGGACATATATGTTGTTCGGATGTTGCTGTCAAACTTTGAGGCACGAAAGATGATTTTCCTTACTAGTTTTAAGTTTTGTTAGAAGTTCATAGTATTCGCAGCTGTGCTCATTTATTTGTAGTAGAAATGTTTGCTGGTTTAGTAGACGTTTGCATCTTTATGCATAGTCATTTGGACGCCCTTATTTAGTTAAACAAGTGTTAAAAAAAAGCGTTTCAGCACAGTCCCGTTGGGACTAAAATATGGAGCTCGCATATTATGAAATCTATAATACGGATCAATGAGGCGGATACTGGCTAAATAGATGGTGTGGTTTGATGAAATCAAAGAATACCAGATCGTACCCACACAGTCAGTATAGCGCTATTATATTCATTGAGGTTCATTAATGAGATATTTAGTAGATCTAATTTTACGTTACATGTCATTTGAAGAAGATACAGTAAGCGTTACAATGTCTGTCACGAGATCACTACATTATAGGCATATAAGATATTTAGGAATAAGTTATTGAGAACAACCGAGATCAATTGATACGAGTAGACAACATCCAAATTGAATAGTAATGCTTGTATTAGATATTAGACAGGAATGTCTACTTGCAACTGCCTCTGTCTTGTTCGTGTCGTAGAACTATTAGTGGTTTCTTCTAGTTCACTCGATCGTGGTCAATATTTGATGGGAAGCTATGTGAAATCTCGACGAAAGGCACTTGATGCAAGAAGTAAATATTAAAAGATGCTGCATGGTTCGTTATAAAGAGAAATATTGCCATATACGATAGGAAGATTTCAATCTGGACGCTTTATAATTTTTATTGATGTTTGTGTAATAATCGGTCACTACTACCTCTAGAAGAAGGCATGGATAAAAACCCATTGTCAAAACTTAGACAGCGGCTTCGGCAAATAGCATCACGAGGAACGACTAATCTCGACAATAAAGATTAGTATTAGGACGATTATTAATATGTCTGTTTTCAGTTGGACATACAATCGTGTGCAATCGTCTTGTATTGCGACAAGATAAAGTCTATACTGGCCACAACGTCCATTCTCGATCGTTGTCATCATCGCTATATGGCTGGGAACAATATGCATAATAACGGAAATGCTGATAATCAGGAATAATGCTGCTGACGGTTCACTGAATGTTCGAAATCGAGCATTCATGCTTGTCAATGCAAAGCGGTCGATACATGCTACTGCAATGAAGTATCTTGGCATTGGGTCCCAGATGTGACCCAAATAATAACGTAATTTCCAAAAAACTAACGAGCGTGTAGTTGAATCACCATAGTAAATAGTATAGAAATATGAGAATAACAGAAAATGCGATATAAACAGTGTTCATTACTGCTGCACCCATCAAATATATTGAACAAGAATTCTTGCGATTCTTTTTGAAAATAATAATCACAATAATGTTGCTGATTATGCCCAGAATCAAGATGCGCGTCATTCCGTAAAGAGTGAATTGAGTTTGTAAGAGCTGCAATACTGTTAATGGCATGCTTTATTGTGTCCCGTAAGCTGGTGACTGGTTATGTGCGCAACGTATTGTGTTCATAAGTTTATTTTGATTTTTAACTATCGAAAATGAAGAACAGAAAGAATACTTGCTCAACTAATGTTTTAATTAATTTCGAAAAAAGCAAAGAATGAAGACCTCAGTTTTCTCCAGTCGAATTGAAGTCAAGTAAAGCTGAAAGTCATAATTCCTTCAGGCACGATATCCATTTTACTTATATATAGCCTTTTGTAGTTTGAAAGCTATTATATTAATCCGCTCTATTCTTTTTTGTGTACTCAAAAAGTGAGTACACTCTAGAATCGGTGAGTATGTCCGGCCGTTTACACAGTAACTTTTGAAAGCCTCATCCAATTGTCATGAAATTTTGTACACAGAATGATCTCATCAATATCTCAGTCGAGTTCGAAGATGAAAGCAATCCGTCAAGAAATGGCTGAGTCATCGAAAAAATTGTCATTATTGACCAGACCATCCCTGAGGGGGAGGGTACAGGGATTTTTTAAAATTTTCTCAGAATTATTCATAACATATATAAATCGACTCAGCTTTTGAAGTAACCATAACAATCGGACACAAATCCGATGTTTTCGCATTTATTTGCTCTTTAATTTAAAGAAAAATATATATTGACCGTAGAAAAAAATCATCCTCAGAAATTAGATAAGCGAGAACAAGGTGTTAATATTAATTATCACATATTAGAGGAGGAATAATGGAAAATTCTGAAAAGAAAATTGTAGAATAGTGAAAATACCGAAAGACAGAATATAGAAGAAGAAAACTAGAAAACAGCAATTGAAAAGTTCAAAAGAATGCGATAGAATACATACATACGTAGATGTGCACTATGTATATACATTTTTCCTTCTCATATATTATTGGCTGTTACATTACTAATTCGATTCTTCTATCTTCATGTCGTTTAAAATCATTTCATTTCGCTCACAATAAACTGAATAGTTAGTTCACCATGATCACTGCAGCGAGCGTCGTGTCCGTAGGTACAATATTAACAATAGATTTCAATGTTTCATTTTTAGCATCAAATAAAGGAAACCCATTACTGGTATACAATAATTATGTATTCCGATGCAATAAAACAATATTATTAAAGAAATGTTGGTCATATACGTGACTTGACTGTGAATGAATTCTTATCGATCACTGACAACCACAATCATATTGATGAACCTGATTTATTACATGTTAAACTATTTAAAAATTACATGAAGCACGTATCTTTACTGAAGCAATATCACTCAGAAACATTTATGATAAAGAAATCAAGCCAGCTTCTCTTGCAGCAGTAACAACAACTGTAGTTCCAACTATTATCGAATTTTTATGAATTTTTTGAACAAAATCACTAAATACGATCGTCACCTAATTTTCTTTTATTAGGATCGAATCTAAACAAAATTCGATGTTGATCGTATTGTACATTATCGTGTAGTTATTGTTCATCATATAAAAACTAATAATATAAATTAATAGAATTTTCGACTCAAATATAAGTCATTATCAATATTTGTAATGTTATTAAATATTCCAATTTTATTTATGGTATATTTCTTATGATTAAATTCTATTGCTATTTGATTTTCTTTTACATTTATGATATTACCATGAAGCACAATAGGTTCATTACAAATTGATTAAAGTATTGATAATGACTCATGTTGATTGTAGGCATACATCGCAGCGGTGGTCAGGATTCCAGCGAAAAAATTATTTGCACAGGTCGTCCCCCTCGGGATTTATCAGGGCACTGCGATGTATGGTTGTAGGTGACAAGTAGATTCTAAATCAATATTCTTTATTGCGAAAAATAATATGAAATGTATAGCGGAAAATTTTCTTAATAAAAGAGACTGTCACCCAACGTTCATCTTGCAGCTTAATAAAGAATATGATGCATGAAAAATGCAAAGGTTTGATTTATTTTACTAAATATATTTATACATTCGTCAAAAGTAAAGTGACAACATTTGCTATAAAATTTAACGTTTTTTAATGAGAGCAAATGAAAATTTTCTTGAAATCAATAAGTTGGATTCGCACAACCCTGGTCTGAGCTGTCGCAGATGATTCTCACGGTTTAGATTTTTTGAATATCAATTAGGTTTGAAAATAGTTTTCATTTTATTTTTACACATCACTGACGACGAAATAGTTGAAATAAAGAGTTAAAGTTTAAACGCTGATGTCTATTATGGAGTGACCAGGGACACAGTGGCGATATTTAAATTGCCTCGGTCTTGTCTCGGTGCTGATAATTTTACTGGTCGTTTTTGTTGTGGAAGTGCGCAGTCGATTACTCCATGAGCCACATTATCCAACCCACGGATTTGTTGAACTCGACTGATACGAATGCCAATTGTAAAATGCATAGGTAGCAGAATAGCAGCTGTGCATGTCACTGAAAATGCGCAGGCGATCAAAATTCCAGCAACTTGATACCACAACTGAATTGGGTTGCCGTATAATGCACCATTAGTGATCTCACTACTTACACCCGTCTGGCAAAATAGACCAGTTAGGAGAGTACCAATCAAACCACCCAACCCATGACAGGAAAACACATCGAGAGAATCGTCAACATGAAAAAATCGTTTCTTACCTAGAAGAGACAGGTGAACGATAAAGCCACCGATTAGACCCATTAACAGAGCATATCCGGGCTGAACGTAGCCAGCACCTGGTGTTATAACAACAAGTCCGACAACAGTAGCCGAGCATGTACCAGGAATCGAAACAACACCAAGACTTTGACCTGCCGCTTTGCCAAGTATGATATCTAGAATAATCCATATAACCATGCTCGATGCAGCAGCTACATTCGTGTTGACAATGGCTAATGAAGCAATCCCTATAAAACGAAATTCAGAAACTCGGTTTGGATAGTGAACAAGAAAGTTTATTTTTGTAAGAAGCGTTCTCTGATTATTGTAACCTCTAATGTGACCATATTCTATATCACGAGAATAGTTTTGCAACAACTTTAATGTGCTCAACTTTGAGGAAAATATTCAACTAAACATGTTTTCTTCTTTTGTTTTGTGTTCTCGTAAAAAATATCAGGAAGAATCATGACGAGATATACTCGAGCCCAATATTTCATACCGTTTGCGGCAAGTGCCGATCCTCCATTGAAACCCATCCAACCAATCCAGAGCATGCCAGTACCCAACACAGTAAAAGGAAGATGTGTTTGACCTGTTTTCAGCACGTCCGGGTCGAAATCTGAACGCGAGCCCAAAATAGTAGTAGCAGTCAATCCCGATATACCACTGGCAAAATGAACAACTATACCACCAGCAAAATCGAGTGTACCTATTTGGTTGAGCCAACCTTGCCTAGAAAAGATCCATCTTGCCAATGGATCATAGCATAATGTCGACCAAAGAAAAACGAATATCATGTACGGTATGAGTTTCATTCGACCAACTACAGCACCGCTGATCAACGCTACAGTGATGATAGCAAATGCAGATTCAAAAGCGACAAATGATAATGATGGAATTGTTAGCGCATTTATTGGGTCCGAATTTTCACCATAGAAATTATTAAGGCCAATCGAACGTAGTACAGCGTTGTTGAACGAACCGAATACTGAATTTCCTGGACCAAAGGTAAAAGAATAACCGAAAAGACACCATTGAACTGGAACAATAGCCATGCAGACAATGGCTAGAAATAATTGATTTAAAAAGTTTTTGCTTTCAACAAGCCCACCATAGAAACAGGCTAAAGCTGGCGTCATCATATACACTAAAGCGGTTGAGGCCATCAACTAAATCGAAAGAAAGCAGCATCGCTAGTCGAAGAAATCACCAATAGAAATTTAAATGAACTACAATATTATTTTCTAAGATCACTCGACATGCGCTGATTAGCAGTTGATAGATTGTAAAAACTGAACAGGAAGACTGATTATAACATAGAGAGTGATGACATAATCCCGTTACACCGGGTAACGGCTTTAGTAGCCGTAACTAACATACATTTCGATCCAAGTCAATCGAAAAACTCTGGCGCATCTCATCCTGCGAAGTGGCCTTTAGGGTAATGATTTCGTTACCCAAGCGATATAACTGTATGTTAGGGTAATGAAGTCGTTACCAAAAAAGTCATTACACCAAAACAACTCAAATTCCTCAACTTTTAACATATGGTTATAGGTTAGAGTAATGAAGTCATTACCCGAAAAGTCACGAGGGAAGGCGATTACTCCTGGCACGAAAGGCAAGGTGAATATGCCACTCGATGCACTTGTAAGGTGCGCGTAATTCAAAAATCGAGTAGATTTTTTTGTTGATTTTTTTACATGGCTAGATAGAGCTTGTTGAGCTCTACAAAATTGTATATATCAAAAAGTTTTAAAGCTTCTTCTTTCAACAAAATTTTTAAAAATATTCAAATTTGTTTTATTTCAGAAAAATACTCAATTTTTCGATCAACTCAGCTCTGCTT
>OENM01003041.1:316-12418 GCA_900239745.1 Rotaria magnacalcarata
CACCCACACCCACACCCACACCCACACCCCGACATATAAGTATCGAAGTGGTGAAAGTAAACCAGATATTATGATTATTATTACCACCTTCCTGCACACACGCTTTACAGTCATTGAATACAGTAACGCTCGACTATGTTAAGATAATTAATTCTTTTTATTTTTAGAACTAATATTTCTGGAAGTTTTTCAAATAAACACTTAATTAAAATATGAATACTTTATTATTTTAGTTCTGCAAAACAGTCATATAAGCAAATCGATCTTGAGGATAAGAGTGAGGGTGGGTGAGTAAACCATGCCAAGATCCAGATTTCGTTCCTACTAGATTACTGATGAGGTTCGTGGCGGGTGTGCCGGTGAGGGTGTGGTCTTGTACTCAATTTACTTACCTTTACACCCACACCTCTATGTTAATGGTAATTGTCTTTCGGCTTCCATATTGGTCATTACTAATCGAATGTAGTTTGAAATTGATTCTAAACATAGCTGATGATGATTTTCTGGGAAAAGATCGAAACATGTCATGTGATTTGCTTGAATCAATTTCTCATCGTTAAACTCACCCTCACCAACCTTCACCCTAAGATGTTGTCGCTTGGGACATTTGACGTTGCTAAGATCGTTTGTACAGTCCTCATTTTGTCTTCCATCATTGAAATATTTACTTGATCTTTGTAAGTTGATGTTGTCATATCTTCATATAAGTCTATTGCCTCTCTGAGATGCTTAGAAGCTGAATGGTATTCGCAGAGTCTGATGTATATGTCAGCTAATTCGATGTGACTTGAAATAATTTTTGTTCTACGCGTGTCTTGTGCAGAATCAGTAGTGTATGGTCCAATTTCGTTGTCTTTTAATATCTGTTCGTGTTTTATTAGTTCATAAAAAAATGCTAAATCATTATTATTTTTTTGATGAATACAAATATCAATTAATTTTTCAGACACGGAAATAATATCATCTCCAAGATTTAAGAATTCATCTGGCAATCGAAGAGATGTTTCTAACGCGTCATCATAATGAATTATTGCTTTGTCATAGTCTGACATTTTATAATACAGATCACCCAAGTCCTTCAGAGAAGAAGCAATACTTGCTTCATCATATGAATAAAGTTTCTTCAGACCTTCGACTTCTTTTTCTCTATATTTTAAGGCTAATAGAAGATTTTGTGTCAGGTCACTTTGATTATTTTCTTCTTCGCTGATTCTCACTTTTAATCGATATATATCACATAAGTGGTCAATAACATTGAATTGTTCACAATCGGTCAGATCACGTTTTTCAAGGACCGACTGAAATGATCTAATAGCTAAATCATAATATTCTTTAGCTAAATCGAAATGATATTCACGTAACAATTCATTAGAAAAATAGTCGGACCGTCGTAATTGATAGTGTATACCCATTTGATGGTGAAGTTCTCCGATATTTATATGACAATTTAATTCATCATTATTATCCAAACATTTGTACCAATTAGTCAATGATTGTTCATAATTTTCTTCTGCATCACCAGAGTTTTTCAGTGCAAGACAATCGAATTTACATGCTAAAATCCATTGTTTTTCCGCTGGATATAATTTGATTAATTGATCATATATTAAATTTATGTTTTCATTTGAAGCAGACCGAAAATTACCGGTATACATACTGATGGTATTTTTTAAAACTCGTTTTTTATTCGAACCTTGATAATGGTTTTCATCCTTCATCACCCAGTCATCGTCTAAATATAATTTAATCATCGAAACATCTTCATTTTTGTCATTCAATGAGTCTTCTTCGTCCATATCTCCACAAAAACCTATTCCAGGCATAAACAAAATTTCATTTTCTTCAGGAAAAAAACTTAAATGTGAAATGTTTGCATAAGGACGTGTTCTTGGTCGAGACTTAAATTCAATTTCAAATAAAACACGATAAGTTCCAGGTGATATTTGATTTCGTTCAGGAAGAAAAGCTAATGCTACTTGACGATCAAAGGAACTTGAAAAAAAACTATTGACGTTTTGAGTGTTATAAATATCAAAGTCTAGATATTCGATTTGATCCATTATTTGTCCACGATAAACTTTTGTTGAACTTTCTGAATATTTTTCATGTTCTTGCTTCAATTGCCGATAAAGATCTTGAATGAAGAAACCAAATAAAAATATCAATTCAATATTATGTTGACGCATCCCTTTATTTAGAATACCATAAAGAAATATAGGACGAGTATACCACCAGATAGCTTTGTCTGGTTTATAAGATTGTTCGAATTCATCCAATATTCGTAGTGTACTTTCTGCATTGGCATAATAAACTTTTAATGTATTCACCAGTTTTTGACAACTATCTTCTGGATACGGTAAATTACATAGAAGTTCAATAAGGGAACTCCACATTGAACCATCATCCATTGCTGTATTTTTTTCCCCACATTCAATGAATATATCGCTGTTTCTTTCTTTTTTTCTGTATTTTGTAATGTCATCTTTTAATTGAGTTAATAATTGATGCAGTTCTGTATATACTCGTTCTTTCACCTAATTTAAATTAAATAACAAAAGAGAAGTGAATATGATTTGAACTCTGATCCGTTTTAATTTCGTATGATGTGGATGTATAGGCCTTCTTTAACCCTTAAAAGCCGAATGTCCCTTTCAAGGGACATTAGTATATGGACAACAGAAGTTAATATAAGATGTTCTTGGAAGAAACTAAAAATTTTCTGAATTGACAAGACTCTAACGATCATATTGAAACAACAAGAAAATAATATTCGGTTAAATTTTATGCAAAACCGGAGATCTTCCGAAACCAATCAGTTCCAAAATCACTCTTTATTTTTCAGCTTCCCTTTATCAAAAAGCAAGACGCTTGACTTTCCTTTTGCAAATCGATATGCGTAAAGATAGTCACAAGGCATGCGATCAAATCATTTTTTGAACTGTATTTCATTCTACCGATGCAGGAGACTGTCCTACAGAAAATCTTGCAACAACCGGATAATCCCTATTGTAAAACCAGCAAAATAAAGGCATATTGACTTGAAAGTTTGCCCATAAATAGCTCATGTGCTATATATATTGCTCTAAATTTTTCAATAACAACTGTTGTTTTCTTCAAGAGATAGAATATGATTAGCAAATACCGAATTTCAGGAATTTTTTGCAAAATTTTGCTAATTTTTTCCGCGTTCATTTTCTCAAGGACAAAACATCCTGTTTCACTGAAAATTTCAGGGCAGATTAACAGCAGCAAGAACTATTTATGAGCAAAGTTTCAACTCATGTTACACTCTGGCAGAGTTTTTTTAGATCCTATGTTTCTGGTATAGAGCAACGTGTGGCTCGGGAAGAAGACCAATGTAGTTCGTTCTAATGATATTATGCGTATACTGAGGACTTAATAGTTCACTTTTGATAATTATTTTCCTCCTGATACCGCAATGAGGGTTTTCGGCTTTTAAGGGTTAACTCTCACTTCCACGATTAATAAAAGCATCGAAAAATCTAACTGACCATAGTTCTACATTCTTTATAAATCACTTATGTTCTTAAGATTAGTGATCGATAAACCATAGAAGTTCACCTTTTACACTTTTAAAAAGATACACGGTAAGAAATTCATTGAAATGAATATGCCCCGGTAGAAAAATCGTACGCAGCTCATATAAAATCTTATAAGATCCTACTAATAATCAGATGTTGTAAGATCTTGTATGATGCTACAAGATAATAACTTCACGTTACTTAGGTGCAAATAAGAGATGATTTCTTTCGTTCAAAGGAATAATTGATCGATTGGCTGTATGTTCTAATGTAAATGTTCGATCTTTTAAAATGGCAAAATACATACTTTTTTCTAAGTTGAGACATGATACGGATTATACTCATCCGTCTCATTAGGTTTATTGTTGATTTCAGTGATGTGTCACATAAAACTTCAGAACTAATTTATTTTCAGTTTGGAGTATTTTAAAAACTGATTGCTTGTATTCGAATGTTTTCTTCTATATTTTTTTAATCAAATTATTTAATATTTTAATTTATTTAACTGAGATGAATGACATGAATAATTTAAATTTATTTTAAAGTAAAGAAAAAATAAAATTGACTTATTTTATTTCTTATAATTCGCAGTTTTGTACTAAATAAGACATTGGTTGGTACAAATGAACCAGTAGATTACTACGAAATCAAGCAATGGCCCTGACTACCTATATAAGAACGAGAAAATCGTTATATTTATTTTATATACTACTTTAGTAGCAGACGTATTTATATTGCATTTCTTCTTCATTATTTTTTTTAATATCAGTATACATCTCTGAATATTCAGTTTTGTTTTAGATATCGAAAACTGTTTTGAGTTTTATTTAAAATTATATCTTTATTTCAGAGTTGCAACCGATAGGGTTTTTTCTAGACCAGTACCGGTACCGGTCGGTAGATTGGCATGCATCATTAGTAATTTTTCTCATCTTATATGAGTCATATCTTACACTGAATCACTAAAGTAACTATGTCAGACTTCTGCCTCATCATTAAGAAGTATTTTTCACGCATGATTATCAATGCACAAGCAAGGTAGTGGCAGAAAACTTTATCCTATCATAATTACTCGCTCTAGATATTATGGAAAGTATTCCTTTTGACATACGTTCAGTGTGGAGACTGATATTTCGATGCCGAAAATGGTTAGGCACTTATTTTGATATGCTGGCTTTCTTTATGGACACGACCCGTGAACTACATGGGGCAGCTGCCTAAAAGAGAAAAGCAAAGACTCCACACTTCAGCTTAATTAATTAGGTGCTTAGTCAACGTTTTTTTTGTTAATTCTTAACAATATAGTGTTTAGTATTGAAATATATATTGCGCGTATGAGTTTTGGTGCATTTTATAAGAGACACTCTAATGGCAAAGGTATAATATTTCATTTTATCCAACAACTGTTTAAATCGTCAGGACACTATTAACTCAATGGGGCTTAATATAATATAGCCAGATATAAAATAAATTCAAACAATCGTGTTCTTGTTATATAGTGATAATAGAATAGAAAACACAGATGGAGCTGTAGAAGATAGCTCTAATAAGAGTAGATAATTCATACAAAGCAGTGCAAAATAGAAATAAATATACGATAAATTGTAAGAACAAATTTTGATTCTGCTTTTTCCCCAACATATAACCTGATAATACAGTGGTCAGATAAAACACATAAAATTTAGCTGCATAACTATTGACTTAATATACATAGACTACTGCATTTTCTTTGTGTACTGTGCCATGGATATGAGAAACATTTGTTTGACATGCAAAAATAAATAGTTTTATGCTCTATTTTTTAAAACAACAATCACCAAAACATAAGCAAACAACAGAAAACTTTTCTCGGCCGGCCCGGCTGAAAAATATCGCTTCTACCGGTCAGTAAAACGGCAGGTAAGGAATCCTAGGCCGGACCAGCCGTTTCCGGGTACCGGTTGCAACTCTGCTCTATTTGATTATTCTATTTTTCAAGATATCATTTAAATTAATCTGAGGATAAAACTAATTTTATTTGATATCATTATACGAATTACTTTTACCTAAACTCGAACTATAATATTAGAATTCTATTTCACTAAGATATAAATTCAATTTAAGTCTGTTTGCTGATAATTCGTATTTGATAAGCTATAGGGTCATATCTTTTCCATAAAACAAAGCATACTTATCCGAAGAAAACACACTCCTTTAAAAACACAAGTAGAGATTAAAGCGCGCGCAAAAAAATGCATACATAGCGCATTTATTGATCCTATGAGCCTACGTGAATATCATAAGATCATACAATAAGAACATTCCAGAATTTTACAGTACAATTTGATCAATGGATGACGCAATTGAATTGCAAAGTAATTCAAAATAAATGAATTATGTAATAATTCTCTTTCAAATATTTTCTATTAATGTTGGCATCAGGGTCTACCAGGGTCTGCCATGGTGTGGGTGTGAGGAAGGGCGTATGCACACATCGAAAACATCCACACCATAGCCCATATATTTTTAGGATCTTAGTAGACCGTGGTAGACCTTGGTAGAACCTAGTAAACCCTGTGAGACCCTAGTAAACCCTAGTAGACCCTAGTAGACCCTGATGCCAACATTAATAGAAAATATTTGAAAGAGAATTATGATATAATTCATTTATTTTGAATTATTTTCTAATTCATTTGCATCATATAGTTATCTCATTGAGCGTGAGAAATTCGAATGTAAGCTTTATTTTGTCAAAATAACATTGGTGACTGAGGAACCGATGGAATTCAAATTTTTTGGAGATGATTTTTGAGAGATATACCCATGATCTACCATTTAGGAATTCAAGCGATCCTTCCGTTTCACGCTTTGTTATCCACAATTTCTAGAGAATACGAGGAAATCAAGGAACTCTAGAACATCAAGGAGAATGTAGCAATTTAAGAAATTCTCGTGTTCTATGTGTTTTCTATTTGTGGATCGCTCGTAGGGATTTGCATTGTGGGAAATGAATCGATTTAAGGAGATTTCAAATTGAAATATAGAGTGGCTTTGGATACTGTACGGTCGTTGGGGAATCTATGGTTTTGTCGTTCAGGTATGACTTCAGAATCAAGTGTATTGCGGCTATAGTCAACTAAGAAGATTGAGATGTTGACAGATTAGTTTTTTATTCCTGAAATGGATATGAGGGCGATGTTTCGCAATCCTCATGTGAGAGTTTTTTGTAAGTAATTTTATCGAAGCGTAGTTGTTTGGCGCTTTCAGGAATTCCGATGTCTTATAGATCGCGATTATGGAAGCGTGCGAGCTATGTTGCAGTTTCATCGCCAGTAGAGAAGTCCTAGTTCCGACGTGCCCGAGTGCGATTGGTTTAGACGATTTGTTGTTAATAGAAAGTTTGCAAAATAGCATGAAGGTGCCGTGCTTTGGTTGCGATAGAATGGGTGTTTTGACGATGCATGTTTTATGCAATTGTCGTTATTGTATATTTGTTGAGAAGTTTTCAGTAGTATGGCTTACTTTGCTGGTTGGTAGTATGAATTATCGCTGAGGTGAAATTTCTGTTTTATTACGATAGTGATTTCCTTGATTTCCATCGATCTTTTGCGTTATAGCAAGTGAAACTTCAGCATCAGTAGAATTCCTTGGATTCGATAAAAGTTATCGATCATGAAGCGTGACACACAACGATGGCTTGAATTCGTCAAATTTTGTTGAATTCCTAAATGGTGGATCGTGGGTATTGCTGAGTTTTGAAAGGAATCGAAAGTGGGAAGCTCGAATACAATACCCATTTTTTTAACACTACAGTGGCGAAAAGGAAACCATTAACAAGAGACTTTTCATGAAGAGCGTGACGCAAGTTATGAATCATCCTGGTACGCTTTTTGGGTAGAAGATCGATTGAAAAGTTTTGTAATGCATCTGAGCTATTGGTTTGTACATGTGGAGTTTCTAGTATTCGACTAACATCAAACGTTATAAAATCAAACTTTGAAGTTGCAAAATTAATAAAATGCATCAAAGATGTATCCCTGTCAAGTGAATAATGGAAAAATGGTTGTTAAAATGACCATTTTTCCATTACTGAATCATTTTCACCATTATTATGCATGGTTTCTAGTGAATAATGAAAAAATGGTCATTAAAATGCATTTCTGATCTATAAAACAAACATTAGAACCATTGATTATGAACTGACTCTATCTATTTAATTTTCAAAGCCTTTGTCTTGAAAGAAAGAATTGATAAAATATATAAGAATGAATGAATGAATGATATCAAATTCATTGATTTTATTCAATATGTGAGAAGGATGTTATTTCTCCTTCTCATGCTTAAAACAACTAAACAAATTTTCTATAAAGTTTGACGTCACTAATATAAAATTTAATGCATAAAATTTTCGTGTATAAGTGTTTATACAAGTTTCAAATGGCTTGAACTCTAATCTTAACTATGTTCCAGACAGGCATTGACCTATCATTTTTTTTCATTATCAATTCGAATTTCTGCGGACTTCATTGCGAGTTTTCTTCTGATCCATATATCTGTCGCTGTCTCTTACATATAAAGAAAATTACTTCACTTGAGATCGTTTTCTTGCTGGAGATTAAATAAAATACGGATGCCTCAAATGAAGAATAATCAAATCGCTACATATTCAGATTTTTCTAGAATTCAATTTATTAAATTTTCTTTGACATAAAATGTTGATATCATATAGTTCACTAGTTGAGTATGAGAAATGCCTTCTACCTGTTAATAAATTCTCCTCACCACGAGTATTTTTTTAGAAACGGTCGTGTCCACTTTATGCACCAATTCTAAAATTTTTTATAGATAGGAGGATATCTTGCCTTATTGGCCAAATGAGAAGATCAATAGATTATGAGTATATTTTTCAAGGACAAGTTTAATTTCAATTTTTCTGTTTCGTTTTTCACAGTAACTAAATGTTTATGTGCTTGAATTATCTGTTATATATTACTGTTTTATCCATATTATATGTAAGAGGGCAAGAGATATAATGAACAATCGAAAACAGTTAATTGTATTCTAACGTAGCTGAGTCGCGTATTGTTTATCAAAGAAGGTGCAATTTTTGAAATGTAAATAATTTCAGTACTACAGAAACATTATTTTTCATCCGAGCTAGCTGCGATTTACTTTTGCACTGATTAAAACTTCGCTAACATAACTCCTATATCATAAACCATTTTTTATCATCGTTTCACGTCATTCCCATGTAAAAATAAATAGGCATTTAACGAATTGATTTTCAAAATTAACGAGAAAACTTGCGTTAAATCAAGAATTAACGAAGTCTCATGATAAGCAATTCATGAGATTTTGTTATCTTACGTAAACTCGTGAAAGTGCGTGAAATTTTTCACGATTTTTAATGCGTTCTGGACTTTTGAACAGTTACTAATGCGCTAGATAACGTGAAACATTGTATTTGTTTTCACACATGAGATAATTGGACAGGTTCTCTTTAAATAACTTAAATCAACTCCTAAGCTCAAATAGTTAGCAGTGTGATTGAAAAGGAACGAAAGAAAAGCGGAATTCTTCCTTCATGCGATGTTTCAACAGCGTAGCGACCAGCTGAGAAAAAACAAAATGGAACAACATTTTAGTAAAATGGAATGGTAAGTTTTTATTTTCCTTTTTATGATTAACAGACAGCTATATACAGATATATAGGAGCAATTAAGTATTTTTATGAAAGAAGATACTATTCGGTACCCATTGTTGCAGCTTTAGAAGATAAAACGAATACTTGAATTTAACATAGACGACGGCAAATTATTTAGTTAATATTTGAGTGACGGTTCGAGATATGATAAATTTATTTTATCGATTCCATTTAGGATCGTTCGAAAATATATTCGAATGCAACTAAACATTTTTTTAATGTGATGTCATGTATTTTTACTTGTTTCCAAGTCTTGTAAATGCATTTCTATGCACCGAAATATTTCTGAGTTTGGAAATATTGGGACTTAAAGAAATAATTCTGAAACATTTGGAAGCAGGTAGAAGTATATGCCAAAGCCATTAAAAAATTGAACGTACAGAGACACATTTTTTTTCATTTTTATGCTTGGAAGTGTTTAAAATATACGCTTAAAAGTAGTTACAAAGTAAATTTTTAAGTTCAATTAAGGTAGCCTTTTTGGTTGATATTTTCACATGAGTTCTAGTTTCGCTGTCTCTACTTCATTCGTTAGCGCAACTATATGTATTAGTATTGAGAGTTGTTGACTGCTATCAATCATGTTTAGGTGATTAATAATTGTAAGCGGCCACTATCCCTAAGGTTTTACTTTTTCTATCTGAAGAATTTAGAAAATCAAATGTAGCTCAACATCATGCGCTGTCTGTTAGATAACAAAGAAAAATTTTCAACGACTAATTATGTACACAAAGCAAAATTAATTTTTACGACATTATTTATTGTAGATTTGAAACTCACGAGTTCATGAGCTATTTATCTTAAACTAACTAACAACAATAATACGATAGCCCATACATTGTTGTTTTGAGTAAAATCTACAATAAATAATGTCGTAAAAATTAATTTTGCTTTGTGTACATAATTAGTCGTTGAAAATTTTTCTTTGTTATCTAACAGACAGCGCATGATGTTGAACAACATTTGATTTTCTAAATTCTTCAGATAGAAAAAGTAAAACGTTAAGGATACTGGTTAAATAATTTTCATGAAGTCAAAAATAACCATTATAATGGATCGCAAAACATGCATTTTTTGGCATTATTTGTGACTTTTTGACACCATTATTTTTTGTACAATTTTACTGCATTTTAATGCCATTTTTTCATTTTTATCCCTGCCTGGGATGCCAAGAAAAATCGTTGATTTATTAAAAATGAAACTAGCAAGTTCCTCGTCAAAAATTGATCCAACGACACTCTCATTCTGTTTCTGCTCAGTTTTATTCGCAGTTTGTTCACACCCTCATTATCATCTGTTAAGTCAAACTTGCTTTTCGTAGATCAAACCAATCGTTCAATTCCCACAGTTAATTCGATAAACTGTGTGGAATAGGAAGCAACTATACTACATACCTATGAGAAATTATAATTACCTTTTCTGAATATTTTTCAAGCCACTCTTGATGATATTTCTCATGTTGGGAGTAAATATAAATTGCATAAATATTCTTCATGTCGTAAATTTGTGAAACTAATTTTTCACCTAACGAACCATCACAAACTAGGAAGGTTGTTGTAACTTTGTTTAATTCAATAAAGTGTATACATTCTTCTATAGAATCAAAGAATTTGGTATAGTGAATAATGTTTCGCAGAACTTCAAGTATTATTGTATTACGATCTAGCTCAGGTGTTAACCAAACAAGTTCTAATGATTCTAAATTGACATTTTCATGGTTGAATGCTTTTCGGGATTGATTAGCAAATTCTACAGGATCCGTTCTTGTTGATGAAACTGACTCATTCGTTGCCATCGATAATACTTCTTGATTACTAATATTTAATGAAGCTAATCTTTTGAAACAAACGTATCATTTATAGCTAGAAGTGAACAATAATGACTATTAATTTGCATCAGAATCTGTATAACTGCTGACTTCGTTTCCCTGCATAAGATTATGAGGAAACTTCATTTAACATATCTACAAGTTAGGTCAGATTTTCCTATCTTATGCGAGTTTCTCTTTTGAGATAGTGACTATCTATCAAAGTCAAGTTCACATCGATACTCACACTTTCGAGTTCATCAGAATGGATTACCTGCAACCTGCACTTAACTGATGACTTTAGTTAAACCAGCAGTTATCATAGATAAAGACTTAAAAGATCAATGTACCACTTTCAAATACAGTGTATGTGTAGAGGGGAAAATTGCGCGCCTCAATGAAGTAAAATAGATCAGATCTGTTTTTGACATTCTATAAATATTCGTCACTGGTAGAAAGCAAGCTGGTTATTACAACCAACTGTGAAACATGATATAAACTGATGAAAACAGAACAATATTTGACGATGCATATCACGGTGACGAAGGACGAAATATTAATCTTGTTATTTGATATAACTTCTACAATGATAAATATTGAAAGATAATATATACATGCCTCTCTCCTTTACTAAATAAATAGAAGGTGTTTCATAAGTACTCTCTGAAGAAAAAAAAAGGTATTCTCGGAAACTCAAAATAGGTTTCCGATAGTAACAAAATCTGAAATCCTAAATTCCAAATAACAACAACCATTGGAAACCCTTTTTATAGTTTCCGAGCTTCGCTATAGCAAACAATACCAATAATAAGCACCATAGAGAACCGATCTCGCAAACGCATAAAGACGTTTACGAGAATTCTTTCCCCACGGTCTCAACCGTAAATCACGAGAGTAGGATAGTTAGTCCAAATTTATCTCAAGTGGAATAACCACTGTTGGAGTTAAAACTATTTTTCAAAAAGTTAAAATGGTTATAGCTTGGGTTATAACTATCAACCATTTTAACTTTTAGGCTTTTTTGAGTACATTTTATTGGCTTGAAATAGCAGGGTGTGGGTGTGGGTGTG